>JAOTRR010000002.1:2624334-2635577 GCA_028570945.1 Gogo arcuatus
CTCTCTCTCTCTCTCTCTCTCCCCATCTCTCTCTCTCTCTCTCTCTCTCTCTCTCCCCATCTCTCTCTCTCTCTCTCCCCATCTCTCTCTCTCTCTATCTCTCTCTCTCTCCCCCCGTCTCTCTCTCTCTGTCTGTCTCTGTCTCTCTCTCTCTCTCTCTGTCTGTCTCTGTCTCTCTCTCTCTCTCTCTCTGTCTCTCTCTGTCTCTGTCTCTCTGTCTCTCTCTCTCTCTCTCTCTCTCTCTGTCTCCCCTCTCCGATTGGTGCATTTGAAGCATTTTAATGCAGACAGAATCAGTGGTCCTGCGTTGTTTTTCCCCCTCATTTAAAATGTCTTCCGAATGAAGTGAGGTATATATTTATTTCTGTGATCAGACACAAATACGACACATGATGATGCCTCAAGATGATTTTGTTTCAAGATTAGAATCTAGAAATACATTCGTTTTTTTATTTTAAAAGAATGTTCATGAGGTGTATTTTTGCAGTGCATTATGTCAAAAAATAATTCCATCATAAAAGTAAATAAATGAAGAAAAAAGAAAAGGAAAATGTTGTGTAATGTTCTAGCTGTAAAAAAAAAAAAAAAAAAAACCACACACACACGACCGCAGTGTGACGTGATGTTTTTGTCGTTTTGGCTGCACACACCCAACACCATTGGCACCTTTTACCACAGTGGTGCAAGCGTACCATGGGTGACCGTGTTAATCCTGCGTTAATGATTTTGAGCTGATGGGTCTGATGGTGTGTCTTTTGGAGAGGGGGGGGGTGGCGGTGGTGCATTTGGAGGGTGATGTAATGCAAGAGGTGATTGGCGCAGAGGGCTGCAGTGGGCTCGGTGGCGATGCTGGCGGTGTCTCAATCTCTGCTTTTTTTTTTTTGTCTGGAAAAGCCTCATTGGGTGCAGGTAGTCGCCCTAGAACTTCCTCGGACCATCGACCGGAAGCACGGGAATGAGGGAGAAATGTGCTATGGATGTGAACATTTATCATTGAGGTCATCCTACCTGACCATGAGCACTGGCCATGAGTTCTAATTTTGGAGTGATATTTGTCGCTTGGGCGTGTGATGAACGGGCAGGCCTGCTGCTATTAACGTAGCTCGCGTTGCTCATCATCGTTTGTCCTCCCCCTTCAATCTCCTCCTTGAAGTGGATCTAAATGCATGACCTTTTTTTCTTTTTTTACGTGTGGTGGCGTGTGGCGTAGTCACTGGGGCACGACGTTCACATATCAGTGAGGACAATGATGTGTGCAATTTAGCCTTTTCACCTCCCTCCTCCTCCACTCCACAGACTACAGGCCCTTGGTTGACGAAAAAAACAACAACAACAAAAAAAACAGAACACACACACACACACACACACACACACACGAGAACATTTTGAGGTGTGAGCATGAGCCAACATGGAGTATCTGTTATTAGTAGCCAGGCTCGCTCGCTGGCTCGCTCTCCTGGCCTGCTCACCAGGCAGCTGTGTGTTTGTACGCATTGTGTTCCTGCTTCATTGCAATTGTGTGGCTCTACAAAAACTATTGTCCAGCTGTACCTGCTACCTGTGCTCCCGGCAGCCACACAGGAAATATTAGACACCTATTAGGTTACACCTCACATGCTGCTATGTAATCCGAGACTATTCATCGCTGTGGACTCATGTTAAAAGGAAGCAGGTGCAGCTTTTAGATGCATTGAGGGTCCTACAAAATGCTGGTCTAATTTTAATTCTGATCACCGGACAACAGAAAAGGGTTACGTTCATGACATTCAATAAATGCTGTCAATTAATACTGATCAGTGGTGTGTTTTATACTGCATTATAAAACACCGTTCAGATGCTAAACAAGGCATCAATCATTAGTATCATTTGACAATATGACTGGATTAACAGGATTTTTCAAACATATAATTTATAAAATGCAATACAAGTATATAGATCACTAGATATCACTTATTACATATAGATTTATTAGTTATTAGTATTTTTCTAGCTTCTATTAAGCATATAATTGATATTTTACATATAGAAATAATTAGAAAATCATGACTAATATAAGGTTTTATGTTATATAATGTAAGTTATATAACTTATACAATCTTAAATGTTAGTTATTAATATTTAATAATGGTTTTATTAATAATAAATGTGTTTTTGAATTTTTAGTAATGATTTTGATAGATTTTTTATGTTATTATTTTTTTAATCAGATACACAGGATACACAAGGACCTGCACCTATAACTACAATATTTAACATGCACTTTAAAGTTATGTATCCTCAGATATGACTTATTTATAATTATTTGCATTTTTCTAGCTTCTATTCAAATATCTATTGTACATTCTACTTACAGAGCTGATTCTTTTCTTTGAAAAAACAAACAGATATTTGCAAAGATCTGTTCCTGTAAATGCACTATGACCGTATATATCATCAGATCTTACTTACTGTTTATGCTTATTAATACTTCCTTACCTTCTATTTACACATAAAAGATATTTTACATAAAGATGTATTTAAAAATTCAAAAATAAATGCATGGAAAATTTGGTTATTGCTTATTTTTATACTTGTAGCATATAATTGTTTCGGTCAAAGCTTGCTTCTTCCTGGACACGATCCATTATTTTGTCCACATCTGCAGATAAATCAGGTTTAATGCTATACTGCTAGAGTTTGGCAAGAATATAACTGAGGTAATTTACCCACCAGATGACCGATAACGCAGGACGTCTTTGGCATGTGTGAGGAATAAAAAATGCTGAAGGAAATTAACTGAATGACAGTCTGTTATCTGAATAAGTTTAATGATTTAGTGCATTAATGCCGTAATGGCACCTGGTTACTTATGAACAAGTCAAAGCAGGTTAGATGTAAGATCCTGATTATTTTTGTGAAGTTGCATTGCATAGGTTTTAGTTGTTTGTTTTTTTTTGAAACGTAATTTTTTTTTTGTTTTGACAGATAAAACCCTAGGAATACGATCACTACGTTGGACTACGTTACCCACAAGTCAACATGAATGTGTTTTCCTCTAAGGTTAAAAAACGACCTTAGTGGGACTGGAGTTTTTCATTCGGAGGCGATTATTTTTGAGGAAAACCCCGCTTCCTGGTTTTTATTTCAGAAATCTGTGCCGTCATTTGTGACAAATCAAACTGTCTTCTGACAGAGATCAGACTGTTCAATAAAACTGGCCTTATGACTGTTACTTAAGACTGTTCTCCCTCTCTACTGTCCTCCGTTCACTTTTTAAGGATTTTATCTTCTGTACTCTCTGACATCAACATCCCGTGTAAAAGATCTTTTACGCATACAGTGGGATGTACTTTGGATATACGGACCTTTGAACCAAAGCTATTTTTTCAATGCGTTCCTATTGCACAGGATTATAAACCCCCCCTTAAAACATCCATCACTTTCACGATGACTCTGCTCAGATACCCGGTCCAGCTGCAGCTGCTGCTCAGTACTGTGCTCGGCTCTTGTTTGGGTTTGGAGTTCTCGGGAGTGCGAGGGCAGTGGGCCCGTTTTCTCCGCTGGGACGCCAGCACCAGAAGTGACCTCAGCTTCCGGGTCAAAACGGATGTGTCCACCGCTCTGGTGTTGTACTTTGACGATGGTGGCTACTGCGACTTCCTGCAGCTGATGGTGGTGGAGGGCAAGCTGCAGCTACGGTTCAGCATCGACTGCGCTGAGACCACGCTGGTTTCGGGTAAACGGGTCAACGACAGCAGCTGGCACTTGGTCACCGTGAGCAGGTCCAATCTGAGGACGGTGCTGGGTGTGGACGGAGACAGCAAGGCCGACGAGGTGCGACCTCAAAGGCAGTACATGAAGATCGTTAGTGACCTCTTCCTGGGCGGAGTGCCCCAGGACATTCGCACCTCGGCCCTGACTTTACCCACCGCCAAGGACCTGCCGCCTTTTAAAGGAGTTATCAGTGACCTGAAATACGGCAACAAGGAGCCTACACTACTTAGCAGCCAGAGGGTCCGAATGGACACGGAGGGTGTCTGCACCAAGAACCCGTGTGAGAACGGTGGGATTTGCGCACTTGTGGATGGGGAACCACAGTGCGATTGTTCCAAGACGGAGTACATTGGCCGATTCTGCAGCGAAGGTAAAGCGACATAGATCCTAAAAATGTGCATGCTCAGATGTTAATGCTAATTTAATAGTTTTCACGTAGTAGCCATGTGACATATCAACTCTTCAGCATTAAGTGCATCTCGTCAGTCCATTCTGCACCATTTGAGTTCTGATCAATTTCTAAAACACGTGTTTTGTTAGACTTTCAGAAATAAAGATACCAAACCACACCTTCCTTCTTACTAGCATGGTACCATCAAGGGTACCATTACTGTGTATCTTTTACCTAGGAAGTCCCTTTAAGCTACATCAGTGGCACTTGAGGTCCCATTACATTCCTTAAATGATTTCTCAAGGTATACTACCTTCGCATTTTAATGTAACATCTCACCAGCAACATGGGAAAGTACAGTTTGCTAGCTTTATTTCCAAGAGTATAAAGTGTACTTCATTGCTAGGAGTTTTTATTTATTTTTAAAAAATGATTTTCATCCACATTAACAAGGTCTCAGGTCGATTTACAGAACAAGCATCCTCCTGAGAATGCTCATAAGATGGAAGGTGTCTCTGTGATTTTATGTGTGTGAGAATTTCAGCTTTGATTCATTCACAGCAAGTGCATCTCTCATTTGTTTGTCTTCATGTGATGTACAACGTTTTAATATGGCATTCTTGTAGAGCTTGCATTTTCTACAGGATTAGAACCTCATTTAAATCTATTTCTGAACACTTTTTTTTGTTAAACATTGAGGTGTATTTGTGTATCAGCGTTCCTGGTGAAGCCATTTTAGATTCTCTGGGGATTTCAAGGTGGCTGGTGGCCATTTCACAGCTTTATGCTCTTTTCCCCCCTTTCATTCAAGCAGATCATTTTCATGAAGGTCACATTGATATTGTACTTGAATTCATGATTTGCATTTTTGAGTGAGGAAATAACCACTGGATGACCAATGCTTCAATGTGCTTTAATTCGCAGTTGTTTTTGATGTACATTATTTATTCAGTGTGTAATATTGACAAGAAACAAATAATGATTTTTAAGTTTTCCTTAAAGCACCTTTAGATCCTGGTGCATGATCCCACCAATGCAAGGTACCTAAAGAGTTGGTTGATTTATTTATTTTATTTCTGAATTATTCTTGTGTTGTGCTGTATTGCTATTATGCGTAGCTAGATCTATTCTCTGAGCACTAGAATGTTTTTTTGTTTTGTTTTTTATTTAAATGTGAAATCAGGTCTGTTTTGAAACACTGACTGAAATGAATGAATTCCGCTAAGCAATGGTTTAAAAAAAAAAGAAAAAAAAGAAAAAAAGAAGAAGGACGTTTCTGACTCTTAGACCCGAGGCTTTTTCCTTAAAGACTGAAGCGTTTCAGTTGGGTGGGTGATGAATGGAGAGTGTGCCATGCCATGTTGGTAGTTCTCCTCACTGCAGACACAAACCTCTACAGCGTTGCCTGGAACACAAAATGGCTGAATACTGATTATGCTTCATTTAAGCGATTTTGGTCGACGTGAAAGCTTTGTGTCCAATGCCGCAATTGTGCACCGCTTGTGGGAGTCTGCATGCGGTTTTGGATAAGAGAGAGTGTCTTTTGTCTCATTTTTGTCGCTATCTATGTAGAGCAGCACTCCAGCAGAGATTATATCCACTATAGTGCTGGCAGCTGAGTTGCTCGTACTGGCGCTAGGCTCAAATTTATAGTCGAGGGTGGTGGTGGGGGGGCAGAATTTTAGCCTTGATTAATTGTTGTTGTTCCTCTCCATCTTGTTTGGCTGGCAGGGTTCTGTGGTCCACTGATACGAGCCTGTGCTAGTAAAAGCAGCTCTGCTTTCACTGAAGCCTGAGAAAGAGTGCAGACCATCGTAAAAGAATAAATAACCTAATTTACGGGATCAAGCACAATTTATATGGATCCACTGGGGAGCCGGGATGCTTTTAAAACTCTGCCCTCTGGCCTAAAGATCATATCACATCAC
Source organism: Gogo arcuatus (assembly GCA_028570945.1). Classification (NCBI taxonomy): domain Eukaryota; kingdom Metazoa; phylum Chordata; class Actinopteri; order Siluriformes; family Anchariidae; genus Gogo; species Gogo arcuatus. The sequence goes on from JAOTRR010000002.1 coordinate 2,630,407, forward strand.
ATTTCATTCACTTTTCGTTATTCAAATATGGATGGGTTTAATATAAGATAAAAAAACAAATCATTAGATATTTAGCAATTCTCCAACACTTTGCATCAATCCTGAATCCATAATGCATCATAAATGCATTCATAACAGGTATAGAGTCCTATAATACTTTATAATTCCAGGTATAAGCCTGTAAAATTACTTGCATAACACGCAAGGAAGAAAAAAGATGATTTGGTAGCACTTCCCACGAACCCTGTATTCATAATGCATTATGAGTGCATTTATAACAGTTTATAAGAGTTTTATAGAATATGCAGTACAATGCATAATTATATGCAAAAGACACAGGGAAAAATAGAAAATTTGGTATCACTTCCTATTAATCCTGTATTCATAATGCAGTATAATTGCTTTTATATCAGTTATATCAGTATAGAATACACAATATGTTATAATGCCAGGTATAGGCCTGTATAAATGCTCATAATTACATGCATAGTACATAGGGGAAAAAATCATAGCATAGCCTAAAACTTAATTCATAATGCATTATAAATGCATTTGTAACAGCTATAATATTATAGCTTGTATAATACTTTATAATGTTTGTCATAGGGATGTAAAAGCGTTACATGCATAACACTCTATAACCTGACTGTTATGTCAAATATTGTAACGTCAGATACTATGTCATGGTTTAGTACAGACTTTATAACATTATTGCAAACAATAATGTTGTGATGCGTTATAATATCTGTACTGCAAATCATAATTGCAGGGCCTTTGTTATAGTGCATTATTATTATTATTATTATTATTATTATTATTATTATTATTATTATTATTATGTGCAAAGTTGTTATGATCAGATGTATTACTGGACTTTGTAACCTGACATTATTCTTTACTCATTACTCATGCTTTATAAAATGTTAAGCATTTATATTATATAGCATATGTAATACCAGAATTAAAGCTGTAGTCAAGACCGCCATTGTCAAGTCCAAGACCAAGTTCACTAGATTAGCCACTAGTGAACGTCTTTAGACAGGACTCGAATCCTACAGCGCTACTTATAATGCCTTACATAATCCTGTATAAATGCTCATAAGTGGTTATAGTTACTTGCATATCAGTCTAAAAATGATGTTTATATGACTTCATATTCCATGTTTTCTTTACATATGTTATAACACAGTCCCTGGTATAGTGTCCTTATCACTAGTTATAATGCAGAGCCTTTGTTATAACACATTATAACATAGTGTATACAATGTTCTTATGAACAGATATAGTTATATACTCATGCTTCACAGTATTAGCATTTATAACCTGCGTATATGAGTTTATAATGGTGAGTTACATAACTAATTCTGTAATTCTGTAAAACTAATTTTGTTATGAACTAATGTTTGTAAGAACATGTTACAAATCATTATAACAAATGTTCTGTAATTGTAACTTGTGCTACAGATACTATACAAGTTCCTGTGTTCTAGTGCTTCACAACATGATTGTTTGCAATGTTCTTCTGAACATATGAAACCTGGCATTATGAAGTCATGTAGACTTGGTGTGTAGAGTGGTATGTAAGTTGCTATAACTACTTATGAGCTTTTATATAGGATTATGTTAGCCATGAAGCACAAGTATGTGTTCATAATGTCAGGTTACATAACACATCATTACGTAAGTTCATAAGAACATTGTAGATGCTAATGTTATAATGCATTATAACAAAATTATGTAATGTTTTATGTAACCTGACTTTATAAAGTCAGATAGTTTCGTAGATTGTTTGCATGTAATTATAACTGTTACACTTATAGCTGCTTATTTGCAGCATTGTTTATAATGCATTTATAAACTGTTAAAGAATGTGTTATAAGTCATGCTTATAGCACTATATCACCATTATATCTTCTTATAATGCACTTCACAAATTGGGGCTTGCTGAAATAATGGGTTATGAACACTACTTCTCATGCGCCATGTTAACAATTCATAATACATCATAAAGCTATACCACTGAAGTGCAATGAATTTTTATAAATAAGTATAACAACATGTATTTAGGTTTATGAAGGCATTATAACATGGTATGAATGTGTTCATAGTTAATCATAGATATGGTTTTCATAGAAAGTGTTACCATAATATCTTATGTAACTTGACAATATGAAGTCATACAGTATAAATATAGTTTGTAGATTGTTATGCATGTAACCATAACTATTTATGAGCAGTTATAGAGAATTAGGTTAGGTGTTATGTTATATAAGGTACTATGTAACATATGTAATGCATTATAAATGCATTACATACTGCATTATGGATGCAGAGTTCATAGGAAGTGTTAGTAGGGTAACACTATGAAGTTCATATCTAAAATTTAATGTGAATACATTCTTATCATGTTATGCCACATTCATAGACATGGCTATAATTATTTATGAGAATGCATTACACTTTTATCGTTACTGTATTATGCTTTATGGATTGTTAACATGATGCATCATAGCACTTTACATCACCAAGCCCCACTTTGCGTAGCACATTATGAGAAGGCGTAATGATGATATAGCGTGTTATAAGCACTACTTATAATGCATTATTGTGACAATTTATAAATGCATTCTAAACAAAGCAACAAACCAAAATGCTTTTTCATAAATAATTTTAACAATGTGCATAATGCCTTATGAATGCATTATAACATGTTATGAATGTTTGCATAAGTCATGAAATGTAAAAATGTAGCTTCCTAGAGAGGCTTTGTGCATCATGGGGAAAATGCTTTTGATTTGAGTCCATATGGCAACACTTAGTCAGCAGTGTAGAAATTAGCCTGCAATGTGTGTTGTAGAGAATATATTTGGTTCCAAACACAGAAACAGCAACAGGAACCTGACACTTCCCTCGACGGGCAGATGGCTAAAATGGCCTCGGAACTATTTGCTGTTGCTGTAGCGTATGTTCCTCGCTCGGTGGCAAGTGTGACAGCCGCACCGCTACATTATTTGTGAATGTGTGTAGTCTTTTGCAGGCTTGGAATAACAAGCAAATTTTGGCTGCCAAACAAACGCTCAGTCTGTTCTTCCTTCCCATATGGATGGCGTTTGAATTTAATGCACTTGGACTTTTGATTTAATCCTGCCAAAGATCAAACTATTAGCTGGTTGACAAGATGAAAACAACTTACAGTTCCAGTTAGAAGTTGATGACGGATCCTGAGGTTTTGACAGAAGAAGCTGCTGGAATGCTTATCGATCTTGGGGGAAGGGGAAAAAAAAGATTTCTAGCCTTACAGAGAAACTGGGTCATGGGAGAAATGTGAGAACAGCTTGAGAAGAAGAAGAGGAAGAAGCCAGGCTAGACGTTGTCAGACGTGAGAAAATCAGGCTAAAACGTGGCATCGGACTGAACTTCAGTGGCTGATGAGAAATTCCAACCAGCTTAATGTGTAATGCATCTCATCAGTGATTTAATATCCGAGAGTTGGGTTTGTTAACAAGCAGAGCAGACAGATGTACCGTTCTTTGCTATGACATGACCTTAATTAAAACTGACTAGTGAAGATGAGCGTTGCCTTTTTTTAAATGAAGCACAGCTCATCATGTGAAACTACTTTTTAAAAATGACTTAAGATTTTCTCCCCTAATGAGCTTCTAATCCAGCATTCAATGTGTGTTTAGCAGAAAAAGTATTAGCACAACCTTTATATAGGCTATATAAAATATAGGTTATAACTGCATAACAATATAATGCACTAGTTCATAATGTCAGGTTACATAAGGCATTTTTACATCTGTTCATAAGCACACTGTATGCTCTGTTTGTAACAATGTAACAATCACTTCTTATGAGCATTTATAGAGTATTATGTTAGGCATTGTAATAGATTATGTATAATACATTATAGATGCATAACACTATGAAACGCTCTTAGATGAGTTCATGATGTCAGGTTATGTAGCAGAACATTTGAACATTGTACGTATCATTAGAATGTTGTATGTATATACCAATGTTATGGCATGGCAATATAACTATCACTTGTTATGATCATATAAAACATTTGTATATGTGTTAATAATGTTGGGTTACATAATATATAAATCACACAATGTTTATAACAAATTTGAATATTCTAATGTTACAACAAAGGCTATAGTGTTATAATGCATCATAGACATTTTTTGTTTGCAATGTGCTTATGAATAGATATTACTGTATTATGTGTTCTGTAACCTGATATTATGAAGTCATATATTTATTGTTTGGAGAGCATTATGCATGTAACTATAACTACTTATAAGCATTTATACAGTATTGTGATAGGCATTATAAGATATTATGTATGCTATATAATATAAATACATAACATTTTATAAACCCTGAGTAAATGCATTCATAATGTCAGGTTACATATCATTGCATCTGTTTATAAAATGTTGTATATACAAATTTTATAATGCATTATAAAAAAGGGTTATAATGTATAACTATCATTTCTGTTCATAAGCACATTGCAAACATATCACATACACTACTGTGTTATGCAACCTGATTTTATGAAGCCTGATATGGATATGCTTTGTGGATTATTTATGAGACATTACGTATGCTATATAATTGTTATAAATGCATCACATTTTATAAAGCATGAACATATGCATTCATGGTGCCAGGTTACATAACACAATTACATCTGTTCAAAAGAATATTGAATATAATAAAGTTACAATGCATTATAACAAAAGTTAGTGTTCTAGTGCATCACACCACTGTTTACAACCCCCTTATGAGCAGATATTATAATGCATTATGTAACCTGACATTATGAACTCATATAGTTATGGTTTGTAGAGTGTTATGCGTGTAACCATTACTACCCATGGGCATTTATATAGGATTTGTGTAGTTATGTGCTCAGGAATGTGTTCTGTAACCTGACATTATGAAGTCATAGTCCTGATTTGGAGAGTGTTTATAATTACTTATGAGCAATTATAGAGGATTATATTAGGCATTGTAAAACAAAATACAAAATTGTATTTTGTATGCTATATAATACATTACAAAGGTATGTTTATGAGAGGGAGAACATGATGCCAGGTTACACAATGCATTATTATTATTATTATTATTATTATTATTATTATTATTATTATTATTAT
>JAOTRR010000002.1:2686844-2701725 GCA_028570945.1 Gogo arcuatus
CACACACACACACACACACACACACACACACACACACACACACACACACCCCACATATGTGGAGACACAAAATCTGCCATGGTTTCAGACAGAAAATGGATTCCCTTCAATGTGAGGTCAATGGCATCCAAATCCATTTTAGGAAATTTGCATGCTACAAACACTTCTGTCATCTTTTAAAATAATCTGTATAGAAACATAAAGCATACCTATCTGTATATATTTTTTAATATGTCAGAGGAACATGGCTGCAGCTTTACACTTATTACAATAAATAAGCATAAATATGCAGCTGTCTATATTTGACTTCCAGCGATGTATTAGCCAGACCTGTCCAAATTTGATGTTACCATGACGACAATAACTGTATTCATCACCAAAATGAATAATCAGCTGTTGTTTTCACTGACATTAACATGGATGCTTAGTGTTGTAACCATTTTAATCTACTGAAAGTGGACTGTATAGAAATTATTATTATTATTATTATTATTATTATTATTATTATTATTATTATTATTATAACTTATTAACTTGAGATAAAATGAAGGAACAACTGCTATAACATAAGCGATAAGTTAAACAGATAAAAAGTATGTTTCATTGTTTAGTAAAAAATCATAATCATTGGCAAATTTCTGTGAAGGAATAAAGGAGGAATAAAAGGAATTAGGAGGAATAAAACCCTTCAGGACATGCTATCATAGGAAAAAAAATCAATATCAGGTTGCTAACAGTAACTCAATGCTAACAATATGTTTCATCACACCACTTCATTGATGATTATCTTCCTATAACAGCATGCCATGGAGTGTTTTATTTCTTCCATCATACACAGCAAGAGGAAGCTATTATTAATGGCGTTTGAAGCTGTGTGTTTGCATGTGCCGTGGTATGTTCCATCCTGACCTCAGGAAAAATGTAGAAATCCTAACAACGATTATGATCTGTGACAAGTTGGATGGTTGAGTTATTAGAGTGTGTTGATGTTTAAGTGGCGTGTGCTCTGCCGTCAGGGTCTCATCGGGTCAGGACAGAGGAAAACGGTCACTCAGTCTCTCTCACTGTCTCTATTGATCCCAGCCATCAATGCTGCATGATGGATGCTTAGGATACATCGTCTAGAGGACACCCTCAAGGCATGCAGCAATTGATTATCCAAGAAATGCCTTCAGAGTGTATGTGTGTAATTGTGTCTGATTATAAATATCATCCTGGGGTCCAGGAAATTACATCATTGTTTTCAGATGTCACATGATCTTCATGTGTGTGCCTTGTACATAGATTTAGCTATCACCCAAGTGAAATGGATTGGAAATTAAATAAACGTTTGAATGTCTTTACGGGATAGGTACCCTTCGGTAACACACACCACATTTACATAATTAATCATGGAATAACTACATGGATAATTACTGAATTATCTCCATAATGCTGCCAAGGCCTAGGCTACTGACAGCTACATACAGCTAACCTAGCTAGCTATTTTCACATTCTTCATCAAAACATGAACTGCGTATATTTTATGTTTTAATGTAAAAACTTTAGTAACTGTAGATTGTATTGGTATAAAATGATACTAGGCTATGTTAGAAAAGGCTATGTTAGAAATCTCTGAAGCTATCTAATGCTTATTTTCTCCATACTTGTTTATGTTGATAAATGCCAATCAGCTGTAAATTACCAAGCTTGTTCACTGCACATTTACATCAGGTGATGCTTACAAAACTTCAAAAACCGCAAAGCTAACATAGAGTTAAAAAATGGTGCGGGAGCACTTCCTAAGCTTGGTGTGTACTGAATCTTCTGGTAATGCAGCTCAGTCTGTGCAGCACAGCAGCTTCCATTAACTCTTCCTCCTTTTATAGGGTGCCATTACTTTGGTCCTAACTCAACAGCTAGTCATATCTTAATTTATGGTTTTGTTTTGGATTGCTTCTTTCAAGTTATTAGGGATGACATGATCAGCTAATAAGGTTGACAAAGGATTTCATTAAATACGTGTGTAATTGTATGAAAATGTGAAGGTACATCGCGCATGTGCGTCGACTAGGGCAAATTACATTTTTTGAAGCCTTTAAATCAAGCTTCATGTTAGTGTGTCTTTTTATGTAAATATACACAAACTCAGGAGCTTGTTAGCCACCAAATTTCTGGTGTAAATGATCCTGATTACATTTTATAAATAAATCCATACGTATCCAGTGTGATAAATGAGGCCCAGTGAAGGTACCCAGACTGTTGGCAGTGAATCTGCACTACTGAGTCATTCAGTCAGTCAGACAGAAAAAAACCCCTGACCTATTCTTAGCTGATCTGCTCAGCATTTCCTTACCTCATCACTTCGATTATTTATGAGCTGATTATTTGTCTCCCATGCCGAGTGTATTACCGCTGCTGCTTGCTCCCTGTTTGACATCACGCCTTTGATGATGACAAGCATTTGTAGCATACCCCCATCAAAGATTCAAGTGGGAGTCATAAATCCATACAGAGAGCACTTTCTGGCAACTGTCCATTTTGTCCTGTGAGGGCTGAAAGTGCAATTGATCAAAATGTTGCCTTCGCTTCGAGGGCTCTCATTCTGTAATGGCCTCCCTCCTAAAGTTGCCTGGATTTATGGCAGCCATAACTGCACTAGTTCTCCTATGCTCCAATGCCTCTGGCATCTTCCGCATGTTGCTCTGTGTGTGTGTGTGTGTTAGCAAGAAAACTACACTAGAACACATTACCATTATGCTTCAATAACAGTCTCGGTCCCCAGTGTCCATTTAGTCATATAACGATGTTTTCATTAAGATTTCATAATTCAGCACGTCGGCCGTCCGGCATGTGGCCCAGCCGCTCATCTCTGTCCATTTTACCATTATGGTGCAGATTAAAAGCCCTTTGTCCCCTCCTAGTAAGGGTTTTCATTTAAAAAATCTCTAGAGATAGGTTTGTTTTGAGCTGAAAGGGAGCCTCAGGGAAAACGGCTTGTCCATGTTCAGTTCTCACACTGCTTTCATTTTGTGCTTTCAGAGAATGTCATTTCACTCATAAGGCATGCGTTACTCTTCTCTATTATTATATCCTACATTCCATTACTGCTGAAAGTCTCTCTCTCTGTCTCTAACACACACACACACACACACACACACACACACACACACACACTCTGGTGCTGGCAAATCTGTGGGTTTTCTGCAAAATTGCACAAATTTTGAGAACTGCTAATGTTGGCCCTCTAGTCCACCGGTTCTCCAACTTTTTGTAGCCAGGGACCCCTTTAATTATAAAATAAATTCCACAGAGCCCCACAGTGTAGATTTATTTCATGAAAAGTATTTTTAAAGTTTTAAATGATACTTTTTGGAGTCATAGAACTTTCTGTTCCTGAAATTTCCACTGATAGAACACATTAGGTCTGAGTTGACTGGTGCTTGGACCCCATAAATGTAATAACTTTTATAATGTGATTTCCACCTGTGTAACCAAAAAAAAAAGAAAAAAAAAAAAAGCTTGCCATGCTTCATGGACCCCTGGACCCCACTTTGAGATCCACTGTTCTAGAAAATAGAAAACTGTTCTTATATTTTTGTCTATTTTCATATATTTTTTTGCTTTGTGCTTACATTTTTATATTTTAATTTTTATATGCTGATACTTTGTATTTATTTTCACTTCATGTTTTATTTTACTTGTACATGTTTTATTGTATTATTATTATTACTATTATTATTTCTTTCTATTTTTTTCTGAGTATTTTATTATTATATTTTTATGCTGAATCTTCTTTACACATTTATAGTTGCTTGCATAAGTTCCCCGCCCCCCCAAAAAACTTTTCCACCTTTTACATTCTTACAAGCTAGAACAGAAGTTGACTTAATTGGGATTTTATGTCATGAATCTACACAACATATCCCATAATATTGAAGTTGGGGAAGGTCATCCACCAAAAGTCAATGACTGGGTAAAGAGTGGATTAGTTGGAGAAGCAAGCCACCAGAAGTGTGATGCATCGTTCTATAATAAATTAAAAAAATAGTAATTGTTGGCAATTGCTGTGGTGTAAGAGGAATAAAACACTTCAGGATATGCTGTTGTCGGAAAATAATGAACTTTAAGTTGGTAACAGTAACTGTACTTCATCACAACATTACATTGTTGATTTTTTTTCTTTTTATAACAGCATGACCCAGACTGTTTTATTCTTTACTTGTGTTAGGTTACTTTGTAAATATTAGAATCCATGTGATAATCACAGTCATAATATCTGAGTGTAAAAACATTGTTTATATTAGAGTGGGCAGATTTTATCACCCTACAACCCCCCCCCCCCACACACACACAGCCATGTTGTTTCTTGTTTTGTATTCTGTAATATCACATTAGACCCTTCAGCATGGGCGGTCACTCATGAAGTATTAAGTGGCACTGGATTAATGGTGGAGGGAAGCAGCTGGTGGTAAAGTGTGCTGGTGTCTTTAGTAAAAACAACACTCGCTTTAATTAATAATTGATCACTGCTCCATCCAGAGAGACTCCCGGTGACATTTGATCTGTATTAATAGGTCAGCGAGTCTCTGTCGATGTCCCGTTTTGCTCAAGAACTCCCTGCTCAAGGCTGAGATCAGGTTTAGTGGCTGTAGTGTAAGCTTTGGATTTTTTTTTTTGAATATTCAGATATGGATTTTGATTTCAGTTTCATTCTTTACTTATTTATGAACTATTACTACAAAACTACAACTATACACACATGTCTTAAACCAGGCCTGCTGGGAATCTGTGCTTTCTGTAAATGTAGTTGATCCTATTTAATAAGAATCATTTCAAATGCAAGACACAGCAATGATCACTTGGTGTGCAGTATTTATGATTCAAATCTTTATCTAAGAATGATTCTGGGTCCATTTGGGGAAGAATGCTGAGACATTTTCACCTTTTAACAAATTTGTACTGAAAACGCACAACGTTACCTAATAAGTGATGAAGTATAATGGAAACATGCCTTGTGCTGTTAATGCTGAAGATTCTGGGCTTTTTATTTTTGGAAGCTGTGTGACTCAGTTTGGCCTAATCCCATAATCTCTACTGGCTCAGTATTATAGTGTAGGCTAACCCAAAATTAATGGACTTGGGGAGAGGAGTGGGATTTGCACGTGGATCAGTGGAAGAAGGTCTGTGTGACACGTGAACCACATCCCTCCCTCAGCCAGCAGACTTTATGTTTCTCTGTCAGAATTTCACTTCGGAATAGTTTTGCAGTGAATTTTTTTTTTAAAGTGTAAATATTTTGCTCATTTTTCTCAGTACAGAGAAATTGAAATTATCGCCTTTGTTAATTACACATATGCCACAGGAGCTGTATTGAGAGATGCCAATCATGCAGCACAGATTGTTGACTCACTATTGACATAAAATATAACATTTTGGTGTATAAACTTACTTGTCTTTTTTGGCATTCCCTGATGATTTCTGGTGGTTTTATCGTGACGGAGTTTGGTTGGAATAATATACCTTCTTTCATAACAGCTGTTTTCGAAATGCACTGAGCATAGCAAAGTATATTTGCTCAGAGGTTTGAGAAAGTCCGTGCAATGCCGCTGAACAAATTTGACCCATTTTCGCCTCAGAGCTGGATCGGATGGGAACTGATGCATCCTTATACCAGGGGTAAAAGTTGTGTTCATACAACTAACATTATTTGGTGCACCAGCGACAAAATATCTACCTCCTCTTTTTTGTGTTTACTGTCCGCCATAGTGAAATGCAATATGTGATAGTAAGTTTGCAACCAATGTAATGTCACAGCGGTGTTGTATGATATGTTTTGGCCATGAGTTATGAACGGACAATTTTTTAGAAACCCACGAAACTGCTTTGCCTCATAAAAACGTCAGTTTTTATTAGTCATCTCAAACTTTGCAGTTGTATGTTTCAACAGTATGTTTATTGAAATGCGTCGAAAAAATTTCCTTCATATGCAGTTTAAGGCACTCTGAATACTACCCAAGATCAGGTAGACAGAGACCAAAGTGAAAAAAAGTTGAAGTATTCCTTTAAATAAAAAATCTACTAAGAAGTAGCTTGTTATGCTTGGCATTGATGATCTATAGTTCCTATTTGCAAAGGGGAAGTATGAAGGATAGCCAAGTTTTGGAAGCCTATATAATGCTGAGCTGCTATATGGCTTGCTGTACACTTCACATTTCCATGCAAAGTGCGTCACAGCTGGACACCAGAATTGGCCATGATGAGCAAATCAGCCCCAGTGCTCAAGAGCCAAAAATCAGCTTCCATGCCAGACGGCCAGACAAAAGATGCATGCATTCTCAGACAAGGCCATTAAACTAGTATATTTGTTGATGAGTTAGGACAAATATGTTGTCGGACATATTTTATGTGTTTAAGCAGCAAATATGTAAACATATCCATCACTACGGATCAGGTAATGTGTTGGTAAATCAATTTGGTCAATTATACTGATGCCTGGTGCCTGAAAAATGGACTCTGGGGTCTGGTGACCAAACAAGCTGCACATGGATTTGATTCAGTGGCTTTTCATAGCGTGAAAGAAATGCAGTACCTTTTTCCAGATGATGCAGCTGCAGACAAATTAGATCGCTATGAACATGTTTATTCATGCACTTTCCTTTTACAATTGCACTCATAAATTCTGCGGGTGGTGTATTTTTTCCCCCCCATTTTCCTTTGTAACATGGCTAGTGGAAGAAGTGATTTCTAGCGTTGCAGAGACAAATTACCAAATGTTCTTGGTTAATAAATTTCCCTTAGACGTAACATTTTTTCAGCTTTAAACAGAATCTAAGTGAAACAGATTTTCCAGATTTCATTGCCAAGATTGATAATTATTTTTGTTTTTGCCTTTCTAAATCTGGTTTAACACTGTGCAATTTTAGTAGTCTTAGTAGTTAAGATTATAGCTTGTCCCGAAGTATGAGATGATCCCAATAAAATCTTGGCTGAATTCTATAACAGACTGTGTGATAACGTGTTCTCCATGTCATATTACATAATGAGAGTCCTCTAACGATAGACCTCCAATTAAGTAAACTTGCTATGTTCTGTTAATGTCATCAATCAGTGTGATCTGTGGCCATTCAGAAAATTGGCTTGCATAAACAGAAAAAATTGTTGAGGTAATACGGGTATTTCTTCTGTCCATTAGTATATTGTGTTTGTTTTACCATCACCACTCCTATATTGTATCTGTCCCATCAGTTTTGCATCATCCTGCATGCCATCCGCCGATTGGTGGGTTTTTGATAAGCACTGGGGCAGCAGTCTGACCCTGACACCACCAGGTAGTCAGCTGTCTTTGGTTTCAATGGTGCTAAATCAGCCACTGGCATTCCAATGATCTCAACTCTTGAACAAAGAATTCTTTTAAGATGTGTGTTTTTTTTGTTTGTGACAGCAAAATCATACCAAATATTGTACAATGAAAACCTGGCTTTAAAAAACAGCAAATGCAGCAAATGAGTTCTGGTGTTTCTTAGAGATGTTTTAGGTTGGTATTAATCTGTTTCTGTTCTCTTTCAGCCCGCGAGGAGAATGTGGCCACCTTTCGAGGCTCGGAATACTTCTGCTACGACCTCTCACAGAACCCCATCCAGAGCAGCAGTGACGAGATCACACTCTCCTTCAAGACCTGGCAGCGCAACGGGCTTATTCTGCACACTGGCAAGTCGGCCGACTACGTCAACCTGGCGCTGAAGGATGGCGCGGTGTCCCTGGTCATAAATCTAGGTTCTGGGGCCTTTGAGGCCATTGTGGAGCCAGTCAATGGCAAATTCAACGATAATGCCTGGCATGATGTCAAAGTTACACGCAATCTCAGACAGGTAACATTAGAGTTTTGAAGGTTCATCATTCTTGTGTTAGTCTTTATCTATTGTCTTATATATAATGCTTCTCCTGTTTATTTGCCTCCACTTTTTATGATTTTCTAGACAAGCTATCTTTTTCCAATGTCTTTACTTTTCTCCTCATGCTAAGCCTCTTTAAGCATTAACCTCCGTCATAGGCCATCAGTGGTGTGATGGCTTCAAGAGGTTGCCTCGCTCTTTTTCTACCTCTCCCCCTCTCGTTCTGTAGATATTTTCTTCACTCGGGTGAATAGTGCTTCTTATCAGGGCGGCAGGGAGATGCTTCAGCCAAGCTCAACCGTGCCATTTACCCACAGCCAATTTTTGTCAGTTAAATCTCTCAGTGCACCGACTGCATTTTAAAATATGTAAATGTTTAGGGATGGTTTTGCTTCTCAACAGTGGATATTTTTGGCATGGCAGATGTGGAGGTGATCGTGCCCCCTGAGCTCCATCCATCAAGCTCAACACACATCTCTCTATTTTGTTTTATTCACACTTTATGTACTGTTGGGATTTTTTCCACAACTTAGCTGGAAATAAAAGGTTGTGTATCTTGAGAGTCATCTGCTAAATTGAGGAAAGCTGGCTATCACATCTCCAGTGTGATATTGTTCAGTACAGGGATTGAGTACAGCAGAAATGTTCAGTACAGTAATTGAAATCCATGACATGCATGCTGCTTGACATAAAAAATACACTACAATTAAGATGTTGTTGAATACATTTGGTATTTATGACCCCTTTTAAAGTAAGTATTATCTGTTTTACACTTTCAACACATGCAAATTGTGCTACTTTAGGAGTAGGAGGTAGCCCTGAATCTTGGTCTTTTTTTTCTCACTTTCTCCCTATTTCACTCTTTCATACTTTGCTGCTCAGTGGAAACTAAACACTCATGGAACAAGTCTGTCTTACTAACCATTACCTGAAAGACTAATGAAGCACCCTAACTATTCATCATTGGTTTTGTTTTGGGGTTTTTTTACGTCATTTTCTTAACAACTCTTTTTGTTCACTGTTTAATTTCCTTTCTTCCCCCTTTTCACAAAGCATTCAGGCATTGGACACGCTATGGTAAACAAACTACATTGTCTGGTAGATATCATTCCTATTGTCCTTTTCTTTTGGTTTGCCGTGTGCTCTCCTGGCCCTCTTCCTTTTTCTTTGAGTTTCTTTCTAAACATCATAATCGACTATTGACCAAAAAAAGGAAATGGGGTTGGCATTCTAGGTGTTCTTCACTTTCTCCTTGTCCTGTTTTCTTCATCATGGCTTTTACTTCTTTTTTCTGGCCTACTCTCTCTAAACTTCCTCCTCCTCTCTTCAAAAGACCTTGATATGTGATTTTGTAGGCTGTAGTGGTTTAATAAAAGCCTTTCTGTTTGCCGGATACTGTTGACGAAACTGGCAGAAGCTTTCCACCAAGAAACAGTGTGAATAAATAAATAATAAGAACAGCCAGTGGGCAGGGGAGCTCTGACAGTTGTTTCCAGTACAGACTTGCATGGCGTGCCAAACCATCTCCATTTTCATTGCAGCTTTTTTGTGATCTTCACCACTAACAACTTCATCACCCATTACTCATTACCAATTGTATACAGTGCATGCTGTTATCTTCTCATCTTCCTCATTGCTTTCATATCTATGGCTTTCCTGTACATGTGCATGTGTGTTTACAGCTTGGCTTTGCATGCTGCCTTAGGCTGAAGTAGCACATTAGAATCCATATTCCTCATACATGAATTAAATGTCATTAAAACCCACAGATAGCTTAACTCTGGCTTGCTCATCAGTAGTAGTAGTAAATCATGCAGCACATTTTGGAAGCATGCTTATCAATGTCTGAACTAACCAGTCAAATAAAAGCAAAAAATACAACACAAAACTCCATGGTTTGTGACATTGTACTAACCGCCCAGACCTAACCAAGATCCCAAAGTAGGAAACCCATTTCTTACACCATCAAAGATAAAGAAAATATCCCGCAGAAATATTTTCTTTACCTGCAAGAATAGAACTGACTGATAAGAGCCCAGTGCTGCTAATTTATCCCCAGTGCTACACCAGACAACTGCTCCTACTCCTACCAATGGCGTTCAGAAAGTCACGGGTTCAGAGGGTCATCAGTGGATCTCTCCCCTTCCTTTTTGTCATGTCCACCCTGACAGGTCACCATCTCTGTGGATGGCATCCTCACCACCACCGGCTACACGCAGGAGGACTACACTATGCTGGGCTCTGATGATTTCTTCTACGTCGGAGGAAGCCCAAGCACTGCTGACTTACCTGGTTCACCTGTCAGCAACAACTTCATGGGCTGCCTGAAAGAGGTAGGTGGAGTAAAGGGTTGAAAAAAAAAATCATAGTCCAAATCCATAGCAGGGGTTGGATCAGAAATCAAAGGCTGCTTGAAGTTTGTTTTCCACAGAACAGGAGATATAAGGTCAAAGCCAGAAGCTGTCAAGAATTAAGGGTTGAAAGGGACAAGGAATAGTAAGAGGGTACACCCATTGAAAGGACACATGAAACAATTCAAAATCATGCATTCTTAGAAAAAAGGGTTCTATCTGGCATCCTAAAGGTATCTTCAGATTGTTTCTGTAACATATAGAACCCTAAAACAGTGCTCTTCAAACAAGGCTTCCTCAAGGGATCCTTAAGTGCATGTGCGTCCTCTCTAAAAAGGATTCTATGTGGAATCTTTTCTGAATGGAGTGCTATGGATTACCATCCGACCAATGAAACCATCCGAAGAACCCTTTAGGATGCCAGATGGAACCCTTAACACCCCATTCAGCAAAGGTTAGAATCACAGATTAACCAAAAAATCTTTGGAGAACTTTTTTTTTTTTCTATGAGTGCATTTATCACAGACTAGTGAGACAGGTTCAGGTGATCATGAGTGGTGGTGCCAGAATAGGGCAGAATGTGCCAAAAAACAGTGCCAAACAGAAAGGATTTTGGATGGTCAGTCAGTTCTTTAGCTACAGCTAGGTTCTCCCATCTCACTCTCTAGCTCTGTTTTGCAGCACATCTTGCACTCCTGTCAGAGCAGCAAAAGTGGAACAAGTTGGAATGGAAAGTTGGAGCAGTGTAATAGATTTAATAAAGCTTATCTGCTGAGAAGGACAGAGTAGACATCAGTTTCCATGGAGCACCCCTATAATGAAATTCACTGGACTTCTACATTTTCTCACAACATGAAATTGTTTCAGCTGTATTTAATTTGGCTTTTCAATTGCTGTAAATTATTTGATTAAGGTTGCGCTAGCTCAGAGAAGAATCTCGGATGATTGGGTGAGATGAGATTCTGCATTCTGGTACTTGTCAAGATTGCAATGTAACATGAGTGGGTTGATGTGATGGCCTGTAATCTGGAGGGAAGAAATCTCCAAGTAGAAAAAACTGTACTAATCTCATGAGATGAGCTTTATGTAACAAATCTTTTAGAGTATTGACATAATGCTGATGTCCCCCCCACTTTGGACAGCTATTCTTTATTGTGAACTTTATGTCCTTCATGCCTAGAGGCCGTAATCATTAAATGGATCATTCCTTAATTTAGCTGAGAGTGGGTAGTTAAGCTACAGAGAGATTAATTTGGGGATTTTCAGTAAACCTTGGCCGGATATCATATTACACTGGCTTTTGCCTTTAAAATGTCTGTAAAAATCTAAAGAAGTCCATGTATCATCAATTTGAATGCTAACTATAGTTCCCAGCATGCTGCCCAAATGCTTGCATGTTAACGTTTCAATAAAGGCTCATTACCAGCACCTTTTCTCACCCAGATTCTGGCAAAAGTGGATCCCATTTCTGTGATTACAGTAATCAGTCTCATAAGTGGTGTGATGTAACAGGTGCTTGTGGAACATGGGTACCAGCTGTGTCAATGGAATGAGTAGCGTCTTGGAGCTCCAAGAGTCAGAAGGTTTAGCTGCTGAGACCTTTAACTGCAATGTTTGCCCCACTGGACTATTTCACCCTGATTTGCAGACATTGTCTTGAAAAGGAAAATAGGCTTGGTATTGAGCCAAGTACTGGCAAATTACATGCTTTCTCATGCATTGAAGATGTTTTAAATACAAGATTTCATTGCCCCTTTTCTGGATCAAGACCAAGTTGTGGTCAAAAACCTGGTGAACTTTACTTATGTCACCAGGAGCTTGCTGCCAGTAGGGTCGCCCTTGGTGAACAGATTTAAAGTGAAAGATAAAAGAGTGAGGTGGCATGGTAGTGCAGTGGTTAGCACTGTCACTTCACAGTAAGAAGGCTCTGGGTTTGAACCTTGTAGCCAACTGTGTAGAGTTTGCATGTTCTCCCCATGCCTGTGTGGGTTTCCTCCGGGTGCTCCAGTTTCCACCCACAGTCCAAAAACATGCAGATTTGGTCAGTTGGCTACTCTAAATTGCCCATAGCTGTGAATGTAAGTGTGAATGGTTGTTTGTGTTAGCCCTGCGATAGATTGGCGACCTGCCAAGGGTGTACCCTGCCTCTCAATGTGATTGGCTCCAGCTTCCCTTGTGACCCTGATTGATAAGTGGCATAGATAATGGATGGATGGATGGATGGATGGATGGCTCAAAGAGTGATCCTAAAGACCTAGTGTCCACAGGCAATCATTTAGTGCCTGGGCCATGCACATATCCTGGTTGGAGTTAGCCCAAAATGGTGACTGGAGCCATCTTGTATATTTTTTGAAATGATAGCATCCCTAGGGCCTTGGAAGCTTAAGATTAACTCTAAGATTTTAGGACTATGGGTACATAGAACCCTGGAAACAGTACCTTGGGAACACAGTTGTCTAGCAACACTGGGCCATAGGAACATAGGTATCATTGGGTCTTGAGAGCAAGGATCCTGTGAACATAGTCTATAGAGTAGAGAGTCCTGAGAACAAGGGTTCTGGGAACATAGGAACAAAAGACTGTAGGAACAAAAACTGTGATGTCTTGTGTTGCCAGTTTTAAAAGTTGTTAAAGAAATTCTTAGCCATTTTTATGGAATGTAGCTGAAGCTAGCTGTTTCAAAATTAACAACCCAAACAAAGCAGCCCTTGCTGTGTTCTCTCCAAGCAACATCTCAAAAAAGCCTAAATGCTACTACAATGCTAGTGTCTAAATTGACAGGCAACATGATTGGCAGGCCAGTAGAGACATTTGCATGTACTTCCTGGCTGGATGTTAGTGAAATACATCATTTAGGTTTCATCATATTTGCAGAGCTTGAGGCTTCACAGACTCCAGAGTTTCTTCACTGTGCACATATTTTATTGAACAGTTGCATTGTGAGGAGAATGTCACCAAATATTTCTGATTTTAAAACATCACCCACCTATAACATACCCAGTGTTAAAATAAGCAGTGCTAGACTACAACTTGTGCACGCTCATAGTGACCTTCACCTTTCCTCTCTGAGGAAACATTTAGTTCTCCTCTAGCACATACTGGATGGCAATAGAATATAATATTTAATTTTGTATACAGGTTGATATATTGAGTTTTTTTTTTTTTAAAAAGAAAATTTATTTTTCATGGTTATTTGAATGAGCCCAAGGTATCTGGTAGCAACTATAGACAGATAATTTGTTATTTGAGGAGTACTCCACCTTGTGGCATGGGATGTCAACTGCAGTTAAGTCAACCTACAGAAAACAACAACAACAACAATGACTATTCACAAAGGCCCTGTTCACACCTGTATCCTGGGTGATTGGATCACAAGTGGATAGCCGAGACGCGTAGCTGTTCACACCTGGCATTATAAATGCTTGTTTCCACTGGAGAAAGGCTGTCACACATTTATTACGTCAGTCTTCCGCTCCATTTATTTTCAGGCAGAAATGTCCCGTGAATCATATTTAAATGTGAGGATGAATGAAGCAATGAAAAGCATCCAAGGTTTCAACTTTGGGAAGGACACACAACAGAAACTGCTATAACATCAGTGAGAACAGGAACTAATTTGTTCTGTGGACATTCCGCAACATTAAGTGTAACTATAAATGGATAAAATAGATATGATGAGTCCTGTTTAATAATGAGAAACTTGGTAATCGTTGCCAAATTTATGTCGTATAAGAGGAATAACACAGTAACTCAACTTCATCGTTTGTTATTTTCCTATAATAGCATGACCCAGAACATTTTCTTCTTTTCTGAATTTTTATTGTTTTTGGTTGTTAAACAGTGACAACTCACACACAATCAGGCACTGGGACAAGAATGTGAAAAGCATTAATCAGAATACGTGTGTGTGTGAGAGAGAGAGAGTGTGTGTGTGTGTGAGACACTAATGACCAGTAAGAACACAGAGTCTCCACCAGCACCTGAGCTGGCCTCCACATTACACACTCGCTCTCTCTGACATGTGCATGGTGGCTGTCATTTATCACCTTGTTGGTCTCAGAAAACACACTCCTGTCCTGCTGTCCGAGCTGGGTGTCCTGAAACCTGTCCTGTTCTCCAGCTGTGAAGTGGGTCAGAGCAGTCGAGGTTTGGACAGATGGGTCAAACCACTGTGTCCCCCCCTCCCATCCACTCCAGCTGTTCCGTTTGGATAAGTAGTGTTAGCAGAGGGATATCTGGCATGGGTTCAGAGCAGGAGTGACTGAGGAATGTAGCCAGCTCCAGAAACAGCTGTACCATTTTGCCACCCCTGTCACACTGATGGTTAAGGGTTGTAATGAAATAGATATGCTAGTTAAAGCTGTGGCAGAAAAGATGCTGGCAGAGGATTTATGGTGCTATTTGGCTGTTTGGAAAATCAGAAAAAAAAATTTCAAAATGAGTTTCAATATTGAATCTAAGAATCTCAAGCAATCTTTTTTTTTTTTTTTTTTTTACCAGCTGTGTCTTTGCTGACAGGCTGCCTTTTGCTCTTAAATGAGTAACAGGATCGAGTATTAAATACCAGATAGGCCAGTATTACTTTAATCTTTCATCATTTATGGGGGCAGCCATGGCCTGAAGGCTAGAGAAGCAGCCTTGGGCCTGAAAGGTTGC
>JAOTRR010000002.1:2701825-2712812 GCA_028570945.1 Gogo arcuatus
GTCTAAACAATGCAATTACAGCTAGGAAAAACTAAGAGATTATGCAGCCTGATAACAATCGCGTGATAATAAAAGCCTGATAATAATTTGAATCGTCACAAATTTGTATTGTGATTTATCGTTGCACAATATATCGTTACATGCCTACTATGTGGAACACCAATCCAGTGCATGGCACTAAACACATACATTCACTCCTAGGAGGCAATTTATAGTCATCAATCCACTGGCACATTTTTGAGAGGTTGGAGAACACTGGAGAACCTGGAGGAAAGTGTAATGGAATTATCTGAAACTTCACAGTGTGGGACGCATATTAGGCCTCGTTCAATAACCTAGCCAAAAGGCACACTGACAGAATTATACAGCACTTAAAAACATTACTGTGAAATCTCTGTATTTTGTTGCTATAATGAAAAGGTTCTTATAATGGCATGAGTTTTATCATAGATCAGGATAATATTGCAATAAGAACAAGTAAAACTAATAAACTAATTAAATTAATGCATGATAACAGCATGCATTGAGATTTAACAGCAACATCCAAAATTCAACAATCTAATACAATTACATGAAGAAAACAAATTTGCATCGAGTCAGAAATATATTCACAGTTTAAGTGAAAGCAAGCTGTCTTCTTTCAGCCCTGAGATCTGATGCAAAACATCAACTGAGTGCCACCTGGCATCCTTGACTGGTGAATAATCTATACCAATTTCCAACTTTTCTCCAGCTTGACCTGGGAGCCATTAATTCTAGCAGAGCGGTGGGCAGGCTCTGTAGGCAGAGATTTATAGTACAGGCAGACAGCTGTGGATGATGAATTGGCATGTCACTGCAGGCCCACCGCAGACAGAAAGAGGGTCACGGGCACGCACAGACCCATGCATGGTCATTCTACCAGCGCCCACACTCCTCGCCAAAACCAATCTACCAATCGCAACAGTAACCTACAGCCTTTTATTCCTCCATATTGCGATGAACTTTCCACAGTGTCTTGATTTAATGTTATAGAATGTTATAGAAATTGTTAAGAAGCAGCTTTACAGAAATCCAGATGTAGATTTAGATCCATAAGGAACAAACCACTGGTGACAATGGTGAGGAAAAACTCCCTGAGACGACACGAGGAAGAAACCTTGAGAGGAACCGGACTCAAAGGAGAACCCATCCTCTTCTGAATGACACCGGATAGTGCGATTAGAAATGATTACATTATACAGGTGTATACAGTTTAGCCAAACAGTACTATGCTGACAGGACTTTGGCAAGTCCAAAAGTTACTTCATTATTTATGCTGGGAAAGTTACAAGTATTCAGACTTCAACAGTCCATCATGCAGTCCATCATGTATCAACAGTTAATTATATGCACACACTAATGTGTGCAGGCTGTAGACTATTTTATCATGTCTTTAATTAATTATTTTGATTTGTGAATTTAATAAAATGATGTTTTGGTTCATTTCGATGTGCTGTCCTTTAAAGAAAGCATACCTATGGTTTGAAGGATAAGCTGACCAAGCACTCATCTGCTATATTTACAGCACAATTTAAGTTGATTCATAACTTTATCCATAAACAAATATGTACTCCAGATAAGCAATGTCTCTGATTACGTTGTGTCTTACGATGTGATTATGATGTTTTCATACACACACATAACTCACCTGTGAATACCATTGTGATTTAAGAGTCCGGTGACGAGTACAGGGTAGACTTTATGATTACAGTAGCAGGCTGTGCGATTGTATAATAATTGGCTAGTGGGAGAACCCTGCTTCTGTACAGCTGAGCCTTACTGTGTATAAGATTTTCAGGAGAAGCTCTCTCTGTGCTGCACCTCCATCCCCTTAACAGTTTATTTCCAAGCAAGCCTGCAAGGTGAGATAACAGCTTGATGAAATTCGACTCCACATATTCAAACAAGTTTTTGTCGGCCTTTGCGCTCAGTCAGCCTTTGCATTCACTCAATCCATTTCATCTACAGACTTGAAATAGGCACATGCTCGCGTTCAGCCTGTTCCTTTTCCTCTATAGAAGGCTCAATTACTCCCGGTTCTCTTACCTCATGTCCCGGCAGACACACCTTACACCAGGTGCTGATAGATAAAGCGTTGGTTTTCCATTCAAATGTCACGATGGTGCTGCTGCTGTTTTTCAAGGCAGCCTTGACTTGCCAGTCTTCACACCCAAGGGGACGAATATTTGTTCTCGCCAGTGATGTTTTTCAACCCTGAATGATGCCGGTAACCTTTCTGCGACAATTAATCACCCCTCTCAAAGTCAATTAATTCAATTTGGTGCTCTTGAGAGGATCGTTTTTGACAAACAGTTTAAACGCTTTCGACACATGAAATGTGATTTCAGAAGTCCAGAGCAGATCGGTTCAGAGAGGAGAACGGACAGTTCACGGGCAGCGCCCCAGCTGGAATTAACCAACTGACATTTCAGGTGCTGTTTGAGTTCATCAACGTGACAGCGCTTTAGGACGGTTTAAACCGAGGAGGATCAGCTGTCTCTCGTGATGAATGGAGATTGCTGGGGTGAAGCATGACACTAAAACAAAATGGAAAATAAATCAGGAAGTCATCCGAGAACATAAATAAGGGTGTTAAAGTTACATTTAGTAGATCTTTTTTTATGTTTTCAGAGAGCGTGAAATTTCTAAGATTTTTTTTCCCCGCTTCTAGATGTGCTGGTTCTTGATTAAAATGAAGATCACAACTAACACTGAGCTGAGAAAACTTTATGATTATAAAAACATGTTGTTCTTTTCTGATTGATGTTGATTCATTTTCTAGAATAGCAGCTCTGAGAGTAGTGCAGCTGCAAATCCCAGGTTCATATTAATGCACTCGTTCTAATACATTATTGTTTGTATTGTAACAATGGTTACGTTTTCTGTAAGGAGATGTTTATTTAGCATTTTTTAAATTTTTTTGGAAGGGTTGCCTTTTTGTAACAGAGGTAAAGCTGTAACTTTAAGTTTTCCAGTACGACACAGGAGTTTTCAGGATAGAGGAGTTTACACGTTTTGCAGTTTCTCTTTAAAATAACACCCTGCTTATTCTTTTCTTACTAACTTCAAGAGAGAAAAAGAGAGGCTGGTGAGGGAACGACTGTTTGTAACATAAGAAAGAACCAGAACTAACTTGGACAGTAAATATAAAGGGATAAAAACTATGAAATGTCATTCTTTCAGAAATAAAAATGTAACTCTTGGCAAATTGCTGTGGTGTAAGTGGAATAAAAGAATTAATTTTGGGGTGGTAACAGTAAATCATTATGGTTTATTTTTCCAATAATAATATAATAAAACCTTGCCAGGATTTATTGTTTATATATAGCCTACATAAACATTTTGCCTTTGTGTGAGATTTTAACAGCTGCAGTGCAGGTCAATACCAAACCTCCATAACTGACCAAGCGAAAGGTTTGTATTGTGTTTGATATAAGAATAAAGATGACGGCAATCCGTTTCCCGCCGTGAGGAAGTGCAGTGTGTGTGTGTGTGTGTGTGAGATACATTGTGTTTGACCTATGCATGGCTGTGCTTGAGGAATGGATCACTGCAGGGATGATGGTATTTATGATCCTGCTGATAAAGGCTGCTGGAAGAGAGACTTGTCCTCTTCCACTGACAGCAGACAATCCTTCAGCTCGCTCTTTCCTCCAGGCCGCGAGAGAGCGATGGCCTGATTTACAGCCAGGATTATCTATAATCTCAAGGCCGGGAAATGTGGCTGATGACTGCGACTAATCCGAGAGTAAATCCAGGCAGCCCTGCGGCCCAGAAAAGATCTACATTCGCAGAGGAAAGCTGGTGATTTTGCACCTCGACAGAATCTGACGCTGCAGTTCCAAAGAGTGTGTGTGCTTGCTGTAGATTGGTGCTTTTCACTTTACCTGATGTGATATTTTTAAACGAGTCGAGGGGAAAGTCTGGTGCCTCTGCACTCTTTGTGATAGTGAGAGTGCCATCACAGCTTTTTTCCCCCCGTCTTTCTTCGTGTATTAGCATAGCTATCAGGAAGAGCAGACACAGATACACATGGTACCTCAGCTGTAGTCAGTTACCATTGAGAGCCATTCATTGTGAAGAAATGCCCTGACCTATTGGTATTAGCTCCGGTCTTGCTAAGTCCTGCTATTCAGCACTCTGCATGGGAAAACTTCTCCTTAGAACTTCACCACATGTTCACCTGTTGCATTTTTTCCACTCCACTTTACATTGACAATAGAAATAAGAAAAATAAGTCTGTATGAAATGAAGTGCTGTATAAAATCTGCAAGTTTAAACCTAAAAACCTTCATGTTTTATGTAAGAGATCTGAATCCGAATTCTAAATTTGGAGTACTCTGCTTTGAAAATACACCATAAGAACAGTCTTAGCTGTTTATAATGAGACAATCGACATATAGATCTAGAATGATTGACAGTTCAGGTGAAGCCCTGTCCCTTTCCCCCATCTCACATTTGTTTTGGCCGGTGTTTCTAGTTTCATTAGATTTTCTTCTGACTTGAAAGATGCACTGTTACGTTGTCCTCGCTTTCTGTCATGGCACATGGGAATGTTTTGAGTTCATTAATGTGAAATAAAATCTATCAGTGTATATTCGGCTACGTTTTTTTAGGGATGCACCAAAACATCAGTCAACTAGAAGGGCAATCAGAGAGCGCGCAGATCTCCGCCAAGGACAATAGTTGACTCTTCTTTGATATGCAAATCTGCAACCGCAACCACTTTATATATAGTCTGGATATATTTCCAAAACTATTAGAATTATGCACCTGCATGTGTATCCCAGAGGATTACTGGTACCCATGAATGTCTATTGTGATATGTAGTCATCGTATTTCTACATTGGCTATGTTTTGTCACTATTGAACTTCCGCTAAGACCAAATGCCGTATCTCGCAACGTGAAAGTGAAATTAAATTCGTGGATCCACCTCATGACTCGGATACACTCCAAAATGTATTGGGTTCTTCCTTGGCCCAGGCTACACCCTTCCACCAAGTTATATGAAAATCAGGTCGGTAGGTTTTGTGCAATCGTGCTTACAGCCAGACAAACAAACAGACAAAAAACAAACCCCACTGAAAACATAACCTTCTTGGCGGAGGTAAAAATAGTAAAAAAAAAAAAAAAAAAAAAAAGGCAGAAATTTTCAACCTAATGAAGATTAAATGGGCATACACTGAACTGTCAAATCAAACTGTTTGTATTTAATCAGTTTGAACAGCAGCACCTCAACAGTGAAATGATGTCGGCCATGTTGCCATTTCACGGTTTCAGTGAGGAACATTAGACAAGCAATTTTATAGAAGGACTATTTTGAAAATGTGTTATCTTTTGTAAATTTGTTGCTATGAATTTTAAGACTAGCATTTTTGTATACTTTAATCAAAAATCAATACATATGCATTAAAAATTAATATTAGATTTAAAAAATATATATTTATATTGGGGTTTTTAAAAACTCAGATCATCATCATCATCATCATCATCATCATCATCATCATCATCATCATCAACAACAACAACAACAACAACAACAATAATAATAATAATTATTATTATTATTATTATTATTGTTATTATTGTTATTATTATTATTATGGTGACATATTAATTAATAAAATCCAAAATAAACACAATTAGTCTGTTTCAAATGAAACAACAAACATATTTAATAAAAAACATGCCTCTGTTTAAGGCCACATTTTTTGAATATGATTATTATTAAATACATCAATGTAACCTGCTAATTATTTCTCTCTATCGATGCAGGTCGTGTACAAGAACAATGACATCCGTTTGGAGCTTTCTCGGTTGGCGCGCATTGTGGACCCTAAGATGAAGATCCAGGGAGATGTTGTGTTTAAGTGCGAGAACGTGGCCACACTGGACCCCATCTCATTCGAGACACCTGAGGCCTACATCAGCCTTCCGAAGTGGAACACCAAACGCATGGGCTCCATCTCGTTCGACTTCCGCACCTCGGAGCCCAACGGCCTGATCCTGTTCACGCACGGCAAGCCGCAGGACAGGAAGGCGGCAGGGAGCCAGAAGAACACCAAGGTGGACTTTTTTGCAGTGGAGCTGCTGGATGGGAGTCTGTACCTGCTGCTGGACATGGGCTCGGGTACCATCAAGGTCAAAGCCACGCAGAATAAAGTGAACGATGGGACCTGGTACCACGTGGACATCCAGAGAGATGGAAGATCAGGTCAGTGTGTGTTGGTGTGTGGACTTTTTTTTTTTTCGTAATTAAAACTTAATTAATTTTCCTTTTCAGCGAGAAGCTCACAGCTTATTTGCGGCCACAAAAATTTGTACTGTGTGTTATCAGCACTTAACAGTAGATATGCTGAATAAATAAATAAATAAATAAACATCGGTGCTAGTTAATTATTTGCATCTTAATAGTTTTAACGATTCCGTGCAAACTCAGATTGTATAATTCCAGACAATTGTACTGTCATGAATGTTTATTGAAATATTTATCACTGAGGAATAGCCATTTATGCTTACACTATTCCTTCCTACCTGTTTTTTTTCCCTCGTTCTCTGTCTCACATGCTTTCGCCCTTGAATCTCTGCACACAGCCGAATCGATCAGTAATGACTCCATATCAGTTCATACCACACACTTGTGTGAAAGATCTCGAGGGATATTAATAATGCAGCCGATTAGACAATGGTGTTCATGGGACTGGGCCGATGTCACTTCTGCAGAGATTAGCTCTATTGATCCTTTCCTCTCTACTCCGGCTGCTCGGTTTACACTTTACTACATCTGTGTGTGTGTGTGTGTGTGTGTGTGAAAGCCAGATTTACACAATTCACACAGTCACAGCAAGGTCATAAACACAGGAAAATACTCAAATACACTAGAGACCAGCCACTCCTGCTGTTCTCTGGTATAAATGTTTCTTGCAGGGCTAAACACTCTCTGTCTTTCAAAGATAAAAAAAAAAACATCAATATGAGGTTTCATTTGTGGCATCCACCTCAGATTATTTGCTGTCTTATTTTGTGATACCGACAGCAAGAGCACCACCAACACTCATGATAAAAACTCACCGAATGGTATTAAGAAGCGAGAAGCAAAGCTGCGGCTGATTTCTTTCTCTCCCAGACTGTAGATTCCTGCAGTCTCTCAGTGTGTCCCATTCGTGTCAGGTGATTACACAGAGTCACACACCCCCCTAGATTTAATCTCCACTCCGATATTTTTATATATTTCAGACACATCTGTAACACATCATCATCAGGTAAATGTGAAATACACTCCTGTGCAAAATAAATAGGCCAAACCCAATGTTTTTCAGTTGGGTGGTTGGACCATTTTTTTTCCCAGGAGTGTACGGTCGTGAGGTTTACTCTATCATAATTTTTTCAGAAAATGCCTTTGGAAGAGAGGAGAAAATATAAGTTAATTAAAGAATAAGGACACACTAATGAATCAAATCACACTACAAACTACACAGATGATGGAACCGTATATTTATTGTTTAGCACTGCCTGAATCTAGCTGAGCATTTAGGTTGCATTTACACCATGAGGCATGATTCTGATCATTGGAAACAAACATTTCATTCAAAAAAAACCTTTTTTTTGTTCCATCTATTTACATATATGCAAGACATGAACCAATGTCCCATTCCTGTGTTTACACTATTCCATCGCGGAAATGTGCTCAGCTGAAAACATCTTTTCCCATTGATGTAGCATCAGTGTGGCTGTAGAAAGAAGACGATTCTGTTGATTATGATTATTTAAGGGCCAGATTTACTAAGCAGGGCAAATTAGTGCTAGGCCGCAATCCAAAAAAGTGACAATGGGAGTGGCTAATTCTGTGGGTGATCTACTAACTACTACTAATGCGCAAATTAATGAACACAGACGCAGTCAGTTCATTTTAATAATGACCAACAGTGCAAATTAGCATCTGGTGGCAAACAGGTACAGAATATCGTGCCTTCCGTATCAATGTCAATATAAATCAATATGTTTTGATAACGTCTTCCTCTGGCATTCCAAATAAATTAACATGAGTGGAGAAAATTCTCTTCCTTCTACCACATGCCTCATTCCAGAGCGCGCAGTGGGACTTTTGCAAGCACATAAATTATATTTGTTGAAGAGAAAATATTAATCTGAGCAAACAAAACTCTATTCTGCGTGTGCTCAACTCTACCTGCATGCTCGAACAGTCTCTACGCTTTGCTCTGTGCACTCGCTCACAGTGTCTCTCTGGCGCAAAATTAAGGCATGCTTTTTTCAGCATTAAATAAAGGCTTCATTAGCAGTCAATTGACTACTGCAAAACTTCCTAAATCACGTTGCATGATTCATTTAAATAATCTCCTCCCCAGATTCTGTGCTCTGAAAGGGAAACTCCTACAAATACATATGCAATGAGGCCAGATGTAAAAATCACTGTGTCCATGCCTTTCAATCACGAACTTCTCACTGCGCGTCTTTAGTAAATCTTGACAGTCGTTTTTTAACACCGAAAGAGGGTGCAAACCATTAGTAAATCTGGCCCTAAGTCTCTTTGTATTTGTCGAACAGATTTTAATTTTACATACTTATTAGAACCAGGACTGTCTGTATCCTTCCTGTGCAATACAGTCCAGGAAGTAGAAAGACAGTCCATTTCCTGTAATGGTTGTGTCTCCCTTTTTTATTTCATACGGATTCCACTGGCTGGTCTCCATTATTCATGTTTATCATTTGAGTGCAATTAATACATTTAGATTTTGAAACTTCACAATTAACAGGAATCTGACATGAAAAAAAATCTAATCTGAAAAATACGTAACAATAAAATTCAGAATTTTACCAATATAACTGTGGGATTAACAAAAAAGTCATCGAAATCATGAACCGTTCACAATGGAATTTTGTCCGAATTTACAACATGATTTTAACAGCTCCTTTCATTTTTGTAACTACTGGATCTTTCTCCAACAGAGATATTCTTCCATTAGAAATATTCCAGTTTGATTGTTTGATTGTTAAGATAGTAATAAATGAACTTTTAGAAGACCAAATAACAAATAGAGTTATAGTGTCTCGATCAGTGTGGATACTTTAGGAAATAAATCAATGTTCTTTGTTTTTATCTTGCCATAATTAAATTAGGTCAGAGTTTATTTGAAGGATACCTACATAGGTGACTTTAAAACACATTCATAAGTGACACATAAATCTTTTACAAAGCAAACCCTTCTCTCTGTAGGTACTATATCTGTAAACAGCCGTCGTACCCCGTTCACGGCCAGTGGAGAGAGCGAGATCCTGGACCTGGAGGGTGATATGTACCTTGGTGGACTTCCTGAGAATCGCGCTGGCCTCATCCTGCCCACCGAGCTCTGGACCGCCATGCTCAACTACGGCTATGTGGGTTGCATCAGGGACCTATTCATTGACGGACGCAGTAAAGACATCAGGCAGATAGCTGAAGAGCAGAACGGAGCGGGAATCAAACCATCCTGCAACAAAGTGCCGGGGAAGCAGTGTGAGAGCTACCCGTGCAAGAACAAGGGGGTGTGTAAAGAGGGCTGGAACCGCTTCATCTGTGACTGCACTGGCACTGGATACTGGTCCCGTACCTGTGAGAGGGGTGAGTCAACATCAATGTTTATGTCTATTTGAAGCAAATTCGCCAAACTTTTGTTTCTGCAGATGAAAACGCAAATCATTGTGCGTTTCCATCAACCAAATGAAACAACAGACAAACACACAAAAATATGGAAAGTTCCTCATATTCAGACTCAGGTTACACACGTGGTCAATTTTCCCATTCAGATTGTTCAAAGTAACTGCGTATAGTCTTTACGCCTCTGAGGCTGTCAGATTTTTCTTGAGTAGAAGCATTATTTTGAACAAATAACTAGATATTAGATTCGTTAAGTAGATTTTTCACATATTTAAAGCTTCAAGTTGTACTGAATCTCAGATTGACCATGTTATTTAACTTAAAACTGCAGTTGTAATGACAGCGATAATAATTTCAAAGATGCATTTCGAAAAAAAGTGGCTTGCAATATTTCCATGCAATGGATTTCAGTAGATTCTGCATTTCTTTAAAAAAAATTTGGCCCTGTAATTAGCTCCACCCTCAATCAGAAAAGTTGCAAATTTTTCCATAAAAGGCAACTTTACAAGGTATATGTAGTTTCTTTAAAGGGAGGGAAGGGGAAGGTTTCCCAATGTGTAGCTACTTGAACACATGACTTCTGTCTGTCTCACTGATTTTGGAAATAAGTAGGAGGAACCTGGCTGAAACTGGAAGGGGGGGCATGGCACCTCTGAGTCACTCCATATCTCAATCACATTATAAACATAATACGAAATTTATGTCCATATGGTATTCATACAGATTGTTTTATCTTCTCCATCCAGATGCATGACTATAACTGCACGTAGTTCTGAAGCTAGGCTAGATTTCCAATAATCACTTAATTTCAGTTCAACATGAATGTTTTGTTTTATATAGTAATCAGGTATGATTTACAAATGGCTTTGTGTCTGTTTGTTCAGCTTTTAACCTTTAAAATCCCACCAGGTGACATTTGTAAACAGAGGATTAGTGACTTAATCATAATAATAAATAAGCTCGTTAATCTCCCAGCGTGGAGCAGAGTACAGAAGTAGATCTGAGCTGGAGCTACACTTACGACTCGACCAGAAGATTCTGGCTTTTACATTAAAAAATGTTATACGCAATTATGCTAAAATATTTTTTTAATATTAAGTAATGCCTGAGACATCTTTTGGCTCTAACCTGACGCGTTACTCTGCTTTAACCTGACGCGTTACTCGGCTCTAAACTGACGCGTTACTCTGCTCTAACCTGATGCGCTCTGCTCTAACCCAACGCGTTACTCTGCTCTAACCCGACGCGTTACTCTGCTCTAACCTGACGCGTTACTCTGCTCTAACCTGACGCGTTACTCTGCTCTAACC
>JAOTRR010000002.1:2720788-2734544 GCA_028570945.1 Gogo arcuatus
AAAGCGGCCAGCCACTCCACCGTCAACAAACCCGAGTGAACGTGTGAGAGTGGGGGAAAAAGGGCTTTTACACTTTTTTGAAAAGTGTCAGAAAAAAGGGCTTTTCCACTTTTTTGTCAGTATAAAAACACTTCTGGAAGCCCAAATTAAAATGAAGCTGAGTTTAAAACTCAGAACAATAAAATATAGACAATGTTTAAAAGGATGTATCAGAGAAGCAATGCCTTGTTTGAGCTATTAATATCAGGTATAGTCAACATACGTCATGGTCATGTGACCTGTTAATGCTCAAGTGCATTTTGCATGGTCACGCCCCCTACAACAAAGGCATATAATAAACTATCAGTTTGCATTAAAATGAGGTGTATGTAGTAGGCATTGAACTAGCGTGATGAGCATGCTTACATGCTGAAAATGCTAATCCAGTGTGTATCAATCATTATAGAAGTCTTCTGTTGACATAATAGAAATACTTCCGGAAAACTAATCACATCCAAATAGTACTGTACTTAAGTACAGTGTAAATTGTACAGTGTACAGTGTACACTGTAAATTAACCATCAGTGACAGTTCTCCTCCTAGCTTGTTTTTTTTCCATCCTTCATCACCAAGCCTTTCCGTGTTCAGACACTCAGAGAGCACGATTGCTCGTCCCTGTCTCCACCGTTTAGCTGACCTGGAGGTGAAGCCCCTCCTCGATATCCTACCTGACACCCTGCTGAATATTTCACGTGCTCAGGTGTGGCCGGTTTGCACCAAAGACATTTTGTGGGATTGAAGCCGAAACACAGCCGGAGCACAGACTCAATTCTGCTGTTGTCATAGTAATCAACCTCCGCTTCCCTCCCTCCATCCTTCCTCCACCGCCCTGAGAAAAGTTTAAATGAGCCGTGAAAAGACGAGGAATGAGGGACATGAAAGAGAGAAGTACAGGAGAATAGGATGTAAAATGTATACATGAACATGTTTCGGTTTTGAACATGAGACACTTTTTTTGCCCTTGAAAGCAGAGGAAAGCCATTTTATTTTATACTCTCATGCTGTTCATATTCCTGTCTCAAGAGTAAAATGTGGATTCAAATTGGACGGTTGAAGATTGGAAAAACCTTGTCAGGTCTTTTTCCAGCCTTCAATGGTGAGCCTGCGCTCACTGTAGCCTCAGATTCCTGTTCTTCACTGAAAGGAGTGGAACCTGATGTTTTCTCCTCCTGTTGTATCCCATCCTCTTCAGGGTTTTTATGTGTTGTGTGTCCTGAGATGCTTTTCTGCTCACCACAGTTGTAAAGAGTGGTTATTTGAGATACCATAGCCTTCCTGTCAGCTTCTCTGATCTCTCTCATCAAAAAGGTGTTTCCACCCAAAGAACTGCTGCTCAGTAGATGTTTTTTGTCTTTTGCGCCATTCTGTGTAAACTTGAAAGACTGTTGTGCGTGAAAATACCTGCAGATAAGTAATTTTTTGAAATACTCAAACCAGCCCAGTCTGGCACCAACAAAGTCACAGAGATCACTTTTTTTTTTTTTTTTTTTTTTTTGCCATTGTGATGTTTGATGTGAACATGAACTGGAAAACATGGATCTGCATCATTTTATGCATTTTTCTGCCGACACATTGATAATTACATGAATGAGCAGGTGTACAGATGTTCCTATTAAAGCAGTCAGTGAGTGTGTGGTTTTGTGTAAGTAGGTAGGTGTCTGAATCTGATTTGTCCTTTTTTTACTTGAAGAAATATCACATAAAAATGAACGTGATAAAAGGAGAAGTCGTCTAATATTATATTTAGGGTTTTTTTAATTGTAAAAAAGTATTTGGTTTCTAAAATATTGGTTATTTCTAAAATAACTGGACCATTGTTAGACTTGTGAGGGTGCGCTTACTTTGTGTTGTGAGACTCAGTAGCAAGTAGCAAATATCTGGGCTTTGCCTCCACCTAGTGGACATTATGGACTTTTTCTTGTCCACACATTCTCAACTTATAGACACAGAGGACATTTTAAGAGCGTATGAAATATACACTGTGCATAAACACAGCTCCGGAGGCACTTTAGCTATGTTTGAAAAGGGATTACGTTCAAAACAAGACCTGCAGCGCTGGTTTGCTTTTTTAAATGAATCATATTCTAATAAAGAAAAGCTTTGAAAAAAAGAATGCAATGAATGATATCAATTTTACTGCAATAAAATAATTTTTAATTAAATAATTGCGTAAAAACTTTTGTCCGCTTCACAAACATGATTAATTCTGACAGTATAATTGGCTTCTGTTTTTTTTTTCATGTTGATTATTTCAATTCCCTTTTCATTTCGACTTTGACTGAAATTTCGTTTATCTTTTTTTCTTTTTCATTTTACTGTCAGTCTTTTCTGAAAATAACAAAAAACGAAGTGCTCTGTGTTGACAGGGAATCATCACTGCCTTCACGTTAATAACACCCTCTTTTCATGTGCGCTGCTTTGTGCAATTAACCAAACTTAGTCTGATTTTGCTGTCGCACCTTGAACTCTTCCTTTCACGCTCCTCAATTATCACAGATCAAAAAACAACTGAATGACCACAGATCAAAAAGATAATTTCGAAGCGCCATGTTGTCCTTCATCATGAGATGCAACACACATCTTTATAGCTGAATATGTTGATGTAAATTCTGTATGATTGCATCTACTGGATCTTCAAATTATTATTTTTTATTATCCCAGGGATGCATATGAGTCATTTTAAAAAACACAATCCAAAAAAAGAGGGAGAGAGAGAGAGAGAGAGAGAGAGAGAGAGAGAGAATTGTTAGCATGACTTAAAATGATGGATTAAAATCTACACTTTATACATTAAAAGTACAATTTGTAATGTTTTCCTACGTCTCTATTAATCATGGACTTTCAAACACATTTTAGAAATATTCCACTTTGCAAAACATCTGCACAACAGATTTCTTCATTTTGAGCTTCTCTTTGTGGCAATTAGCCCCGCCCGCAAACAGAACAGGCCTGCTTAACTCCACCCACTTTTCCCACCAAACAGGAAAGGACAAGGAGCACACAGCTTTAATAGAGAGGTGTGGTCACTTAAGGGCAAGTGGAAGGCTTAAAGCTTGATGCTTTCTGTAAGGACACATTTATTTAACTTTTTTTTTTGTCATATTCATTTCAAATGGGAGAAAAAAGAGAGTCCAGTGAGGGAAAGGCTATAACGTATGTGAGAATAGGCACTAACTTGTTTAGCGGATGGTCCACACCAGTAAATGTATCATTAAATGGATAAAAAGTATGACGTGTCAGACTTTAATAAATAAAGAATGTGGTATAAGTGGAATAAAACACTTCAGCACATGGCGTTATAGAAAGTAATCAACTTCGTGGTGCTAACAGGAGCTCTGTTGATTAGTTCCCTATAATAGCACACCCCTGAGTGTTTTATTCCATACTTAACTATTTACTATTAACTAGCATCTGTATTTTATTTACAAAGTAGCAGTGGTAACTAGAGTTATCGCTAGTTAACCTGTTTACACTCGGTGTACTTCAGAAAACACTATCTAATGATTATAGTATCTGTTTGTTTGTTTTTTAGCATTACACTGTGTAGTACAGCAGTTAACATTCTTCTATTCCACTGAGATGAGAAATAATAGTAGTTTTGTCTCCTAAGCATCCAGGTTACTAGCTAGCGAAGGTTTTGCTAAATGGTAAAGCAGTTTACATGCTACAGAAAAAAAAAAAGACATTGTGTGGCATTTTAAAGAACACAAAGCATTTTAACCATCTGCTATATTGTTTTCCCATGTGTTGGTGAGAAATGATAGCAACTTTACCTGCTAACTAGCATCCCGATCACTAGCTAGCAAAAAAGTTTGCTCAATAGATTTATCCATTTCCATGCCCCCCAACCCCCCCCCCCCAAAATAAACACACACACACACATTTGTGTGGAATTTTAAGAACACAAAACGTTTAACTTTCTGATATATTATTATATTGTTGAAAATTAAACGATAGCCACTTTACTACTAGCTAGCATCCACCTTGTTCACCAGCAGATAGGTTGCTAAATAGTAAAGCAGTTTTTTTTTTGTGTGTATATATGTGTGTGTGTGTGTGTGTGTGTGTGTGTGTGGTATTTTAAAATACACAAACTTTTACAAGCACATTTAACTTTCAGCTAATTCTCATTTTTTGCCAAGTTTAACTCTTTCTGCTATATTTCTCTTGGGGAGATTCATGTGCTAGCTAGCATCCAGCTCGCTATCTAGCTTGCTAAATAAAGAAGCAGTTACAATTTCCACACTACTGGTTTCTGTTCACAAGCACATTTTGATCTAAATTACATTATATACAAAATAGTTTCCTGTTAATAGTATTTCAGAAACTCTATGTTCATATCCGTGTGTGTGTGTGTGTGTGTGTGTGTGTGTGTGTGTGTGTTTGAGAGATGGAGAGAGAGAGAGAGAGAGAGAGAGAGTTGAAGCCTAAAGCAGCCTTGTCCTTGTTGTTCTTTTCACCTATCGCTGAGTGCTGACGTGACTGACAGTTTAATGAACATTGATTTGCTTTTTAATGCTGGCTGTTTCCCTCGTTACGGGAACGAGAGGAACTTTTCAGCACTCTTCCTGCTCCTCCAAGCATCCGGCAACGTTACAGCACTAATCTCACATACATCTTAATCAGGAAAACTGAACTGGTTTACAAAAGTCATGTGGCTGGAAATGTAATTAGGTCTTT
This sequence comes from Gogo arcuatus, assembly GCA_028570945.1. Lineage (NCBI taxonomy): Eukaryota > Metazoa > Chordata > Actinopteri > Siluriformes > Anchariidae > Gogo > Gogo arcuatus. The sequence continues at coordinate 2,725,508 of JAOTRR010000002.1, forward strand.
ATGGCAGCTGTGGGAACATTTATCTAGCTAGAGCGTAGATCAAAAACTTGAGGTGAAATAAATAGTTTTGTATGTATATTTGTAGCGAACTAGCTTTCTTGCTTAGCTTACATATAGTTAGCCTAGCTAGCTACTCAACTATTTGACAGCTCTCAACAAAACTTGAGTGAAGTATAGGTAATATACTGTGTTGATATAAATGACTCAAAAATGTATGTTACTTATAGCTAAATAGGACATTGCTTAAAAAACCGTCAAGCAACTCCGCTAGCAATCATACAACTAGTTCAGTTAGGCTAAATAGCTAGAATTTGAGTGAAACAGGTAATGTTCTGTAGCTTTAATATCAAAGAATCAGTGATTAATATATTATTTATAGATAAATATAGCACTAAAAAGCTGTTTGTGTGTAAAACTGGCTAGCTGTCTGATTGCTAGCAGCTCAGTGAGCTTTCTTAGCTAGGTAGCTACTTGGTCATTTGCTAGAACTTAGTCTAACAGGAGTAAAGTTTAGGTATTTTTTTAAAGTCAAAGACTGAATGATTAATGTACTAATTATAGCTAAATGTGACACAGATAAAAAAAAACAACTGTTAGCTAAAAAAAGGGTTAGCAGTTCAGCTAGGAATCAGAGAACTACTCAAAGTAGCCTAGCTAGCTACTTGTTTTAGCATAACGAGTGAATCGTGAGTCTTGAGTGAATATTTTAGTTTTAATGCAAATTGTACTAGAAATTAAAAGTGATTAATATATTACTTCTAGCTAAATATTGCACTCTACGAAAAAAAACTGTTCAAAAACAGATGTTAGCCTGAAAAACTGGCTAGCTGCCTCATTCCATTTAAACTTTTCTGTATAAAATAACTCTTTATAATTTTGTAAATTTATTAGGTAAATAAAAACATATCATGAAACTAAATAGAATCCACAATGGTGAAAAAATAACGGTAACACTTTCTGTGAAAACCATATGTACAATGGCTTATGAATAAAACAGATTTCATGCGTTATGCTTTCTTAAGACGTTATATGCAAAATTATAATTATTTATGAAAAGGATTAGCATTGTTTATAATGCTTTTCTTTAATTGCTAAAAGTATGCATTATCAATGGTGCTTATAACACATTATATCACCATTATAATGCATCTTCTCATAATTCACTATGCAAAGTGGGGCTTGGTGTCATAACATGCTACGAACACTACGTATATCACATCATGTTAACGATCCGTAAAGCATTATGTACATAGCTCTAAAGTGTAACAATTTGTAAAATTCCTTATGAATGTTATAACATTCGTAAGAAAGTGTTGCCAAAATAATATCTAGCCTTGCTAACTGTATTTAAAATTAAAATGACATGCTCATCCTGTAATAAAAGTGTTATTATAAGTCCTTTATAACTTGATAACTAATAATGGCATAATTGTAAAGCAATTTTTATTTGCTTTAAAAAAAGAAACAATGATGAAACGTTATGAACATTTAACATGTCATTGCTGAGGGATCTAAAAAGGACGAGGAGACAAGGAATTGTTTATAACACTTTATTAGAGCTTTATGAGGCATTATTAGGGTTTATGAAATTGCTTGCAAGGAACCCACGTGCGCAAATGTGTATTCAGCGTTATGTTTTAGCACAAATGTTCAGAAATGTTCGATATTTAACCAGGGTTTAATAATGAGTGATGGTTGCTGATGGGTATATATATATATATATATATATATATATATATATACACTGTCTGTAGCACTTGAAATAAATATTCATATTCAGGGCAAAAAGCTTTTTCGATTAAGAATTCCATCAATACAGCCGTCAATTATACGACCGCAACGTCAATTACCTTCCTTTATTTATTAAATTAGCACTCTTCTGGGAGTGTTTCTGCAGCTCATCTGACTTTCATTCAGGCGTGCGATGTAAATAACACCGCCGCTCCAAACAGCGAACGAATGAAAGAGAAGTGGCGCGTGTACTGTTTAAAATACACATAAGTTTATATATCACTTTTCTATCTGTCTATCTTTGTCATGTCTTTCTCTTACTCCTTATGGCTCTCTGTCTTACTCTCTCTGTCTAACTCCATTCTGTTTTCTTCTCCTTTTCTTCAGGACTCATCTCTCTATCTCTTTCTTTCTCTCTCTCCATCTCTCTTTTTCTCTATCTGTCTCCCTGTCTGTCACTTTATTCTTCCCTCTAATTCTCTTTCTTTTCCTCTGTCTCTCTTTCTCAATCTGTTTTTAGCCATTATGTCATGTCTGACCCTCTGTTTCGTTTTCTTTATCTGTATCTCCTTATCTGTCTTGCTCACTATCTCTCTTTCGCTATTTGTCTTTTCTTTCTTTGTCTCTTTCTCCATCTATCTCCCTGTCTGTCCATTTTTTCATTCCCGCTAAATTTTGTCTCCATCTCTTTTTTCTGTCTTTCTTTCTCTGTTTGTCTCTGTTACTCCTTCTCTTTCTCGATGTGTATCTCTTTCACTATCAACCTCTCTTTATCTGTCTCTTTCTATCTGTCACTTTATTCTTCCCCTAAGCATCTCTTTCTCTCTCTCTCTTTCTCTCTCTCTTTTTCAGTCTCTCTGTCTCTCCATCTCTTTGTCTGTATCTGTCTTTCTTTTGCTGTCTGTCTCTCTTTCTCTACATGTCGCCTCTATGTCTTATCTCTTCACCTCTTTTTCTTTCACTCACTGTCTCTTTCTCTTTATCTGTCTCTCTGTCACTCTCTGTCTCTCTTTCTCTGTCTGTCTTTAAGCTGGCTGTCAATATGGTGCGCTCTCTCTCTCTCTCTCTCTCTCTCTCTCTCTCTCTCTCTCATTCCTTCTATCTCTCTGTCTTAGTTTTTCCTGTCTTCCTGCCTCAATTGTTCTCTTTCTGTCTCTCTGTCTCACTCTCTCTGCCTCTCTCTTTCACTTTGTCTCTTTCTATCTCGCTGTTCCTATGTCTCTCATTCTTGGTTGCACTCTTTCCCCTTTTTGATTTATTTTCGTCTTCCTCCATACCCACTTCTCTCTTTCTTTCTCCTTCTGTCTCCACTTCTTTGTCTGTCTTTCTCTCTCTGCCTCTCTCTTTTTTCTCACCCTCTATCACTTGTCCTTCTTTGTATATCTTTGTCTTCAACTCTTCACCTTTATCTCCTTTGTCACTCATTCTCCATCCCTTTTTTTTATCTCTCTCCATTACTCTTTCATTATGTCTATGTATTTGTATGTCAACATGTCTCACTCTCCTTTATCATCCTCTGTGTTGTTATTTCTTCCTTTTTTCTTTTTCTGTCCATTTCTAACTTTCTGTCTCACTCTCTTGGTCTGTCTTGCTGTCTCACCCTCTTAATCAATCTTTCTCTCTGTCTCACTCTTTCTTTATCTGTCTCAACCTCTGACACTTCAAGTTTCTCTTATCTCTCTCTCTCATTTTTCTCTGTTATCTCTCTCTCTCTCTCTTTCTGTCTGTCTGACTCTTTCTTTATCAGTCTTACCGTCTGACTTTGTGCTTCTCTTATCTATTTGTACGTCTGACTCTTCTTCCTTATCTCCTTATCTTTTGTCACTATTTTTCTCCCTTCTCTCTCCTCTCTCTCTCTCTCTCTCTCTGTCTCTCTCTCTCTCTCTCTCTCTCTCTCTCTCTCTGCAGTATGTAGTCTGTAGTGATCAGGGTGTAAAATTAGGATTGGCGCAGCCCCAGAGACGCCTGAAAAGCGACTAATCCCACATAATAACACATTAATGACTGTAATTGCAGTTTGTCAGCAGTTTGTTTGCTGCACTCCTGAAGTTTCCACAGCTGTGGAGGAATACATGAATATCTCTTTCTGCTGGATTCTGTTTAAACAGAGAGAAGTGGAGTCGCTTTTTTGTTTATGTTCAAACTTGTCCGACTTTCCTGATGTTCTGTAATCAGGCTCATTCAGTCACTGACATTAGACGTTACCAACATTTCAGCATATAGAATTGCTCTAATTTCCTTCACACTTGTTTAATCGTAACTCCATCCATCGTAAAGGGAAGTAAGTTATTTTCTGTGAAACTAAAGATACCGGGCTGACTAGAGAGCTCCTGATTGTCAGTGTGGATTATTGCTGCCTTCAAATGGAACTCGTGAGCTTGTAATTACGACATAGGAAGTCGTGTACGCGAAATGCTTAGCGTTCAAGTGGTATCGTCGTGAGAACACCGCTGCTAGGCAACGGCAACGTAAGACTCCAACAAAAGACTCCTCCTTCAGGCTAACATTAACAATTTAGCAAGCTAACAAGCAGGTAACGTGATGTAGGAAATACAAAGGCATAGTGAAAAGATGAGGCCGTTGGGAATGTCAACATTTTCCTCAGACATATTATAAAATTACGAAGAAAACTCTATATGATTAAAATTACAATATGTTAGCTTATCATCCACCGAAATATGCACTTCCATAGCCTTCACCATTTGTGATAACGTCAGCAAACACGTCATATCTCGTAAATTTCGAAAATTTCCACTTCTGAAGTCGTGAATTCTACAAGAGGGGGGTGTTCATATGGACTCTTCTTGTGAACATGGTAAACATGACCCCACTTGAAGGCACCATATTTCCTTCCATCACAAAATTTCATTATAGATGTGTAAAAATGTCTTCCTATTAACACTCTCCGTCTGATACATTGTCATTCCTATAGTAACAGCTCATTCACAGGGACTTGTAGAGCAGAAATGGATTTAAAGATGTGTGTAGTTGTTGACATGGTGAAGTTTTCTTTTTTTATCCCTCTGCGCTGGTGAAAGCCGTGGCCGGAGGCATTATGCTTGCGGGTTGTCCGTCTATCTGGTTCTTGTGAACGCAATATCTCAAGGATGCCTTGAGGGAATTTCTTCGAATTTGGTAGAAACATTCAATTGGACTCAATGATGACCTGATTAGATTTTGGGGGTCAAAGGTCAAGGTCACTGTGACCTCATGTATGTCCCATTCTCGTGAATGCGGTATCTCAGGAATGCCTTGAGGGAATTTCTTCGAATTTGGTAGAAACCTTTAATTGATGAATTTGGTGGTCAAAGGTTAGCGTCACTGTGACCTCATGCACGTCTCATTCTTGTGAAAGCGATATCTCAAGAATGCCTTGAGGGAATTTCTTCAAATTTGGTACAAATGTTCAGTTGGACTCAAAAACGAACTGATTAGATTTTGGGCGTCAAAGGTCAAGGCTACTGTGACCTCATACATCCCATTCTCGTGAACACGATATCTCAAGAATGCCTTGAGGGAATTTCTTTGAATTTGATAGAAACATTCAGTTGGTGAATTTGGTGGTCAAAGGTCAAGTTCACTGTGACCTCATGTTCTTGTTAACACAATATATCAGAAACACCTTGAGGGAATTTGAAACTTCATAAAACGGTTTGTGGAGGCATACAACCACAAGCGGTATCTCTAGTTTTTTTTCTTTTTAATTTATGGAAGGACTCTCCAGTGTCGGTGCTTTATAACACTCAGAGATAAAGCTATAACTTTAAGGACAAGGGACTTTATGCTTTTTGGTTTCATCAGGACGTGTCATTCTTTAATAAAGAAAAATGGTTAATGTTGGCAAACTGCTGTGGTATAAGAGGAATACAACTGAAGATAAGTTTTTGGCACTTGAACAAAATCAATCAAAACTAACGAAACTGTTCACTCATCCACAGAGGCCTCGATCCTGAGCTACGACGGCAGCATGTACATGAAGGTGGTGATGCCCACAGTGATGCACACCGAGGCCGAGGACGTGTCCCTGCGCTTCATGTCTCAGAGAGCGTACGGCCTGCTCATGGCCACCACTTCCCGCGACTCGGCCGACACCCTGCGCCTGGAGCTGGACGGCAGCCGCGTCAAACTCACCGTCAACTTAGGTATCGTATACGAGTCCCTCCTCCTTCAGGATGCACTGGCTCCTCTGTTTTTCTCTCTATATCTGTTCTCCATCCTGTTTATTTCCCTTCACGCTCCTTCTCACTCATCTATATAAAAGACGTGGTTTTTTGTGTCTATGCATGGACGACGAGATTATGATTAAATGCATTCAATTTGATATTTGATAAAAAAATTTGATGTACATGTTTTTTTTCTTACATTCCACAAATCTAACTCTAACATGAACTACTAATTAACATAATTAACATTTCGGTCCATCTTTTGAACTTTTTTAACCTTTTCATGGTTGTGGAAAAAAAGATATCAAGAGAGTCACACCACTAGTAAGACGAACATACATTTTATATTTTATAACTTACACATTTTTTTTTTTACAATTACGTTATATTCTATATCTGTTTAAGTGTTGTGACTTTCTAATGACCTTCTCAACCTAATACTTTCCGAATTAATTCTTCTCGCAAGTCTCTGTCTCCATCAGATTTAAGTTGTATTTCCCTGGTTGTTGTTTTTTTTTGTTTGTTTATTTGTTTCTTATTCTTTAAATCATTTCTATTTCTCAAATACACATTCTCCATGCTTTGTCAAAAGATGGTATTCACCCCTTCAAAGGCCTTTAGCCTGCGGCCCGGTCGGCAAACAGCCCGATAACAGAGCGCTCGGCTGGACCTGCAGCTGGTAGCACGTCACCGTCCTCGACTTTTACCGCTTTGGCACTTGATTTTTCTTATTCATTTATTTTATCTTAGCAAGCTATGATTAGACGACAAAATCCTTAGGAAATTTAGCATGAGCAGAAGCACCAACAAGACATTAGCGATTAGGAACTCAAAATTATGATCATATTATAGATCATATTATAATATGAATTATATAATTACAACAAGCAATCTGCAATCCTAAATTGATCTGTTATATACATCATACAGTTAAATCACAGGCGTTTAAAGCATATTTAGCATCTTATTATAGCTTATGTAGCTGATGCATCACTTTCACTTTAAGTGCTTAAAAAAAGAGTCATAAATCTTGTTTTCATAAATTTATCGTTTCATAAACGTGTTTAGGACGTTTTTTTTCTTCCCGTATCGTAGTGAGTAGCTGGAGTAGGAGGTACAGTGGCCACTGCACGGTGCTGGTGCTAATTGGATCGAGGCTGTTTGCTCCCACTTTTCTGTTGCGGTTGACGACACATGAATGATCCAGCCACATGGAGCCCCGCCCAGATCACATGACACTCTTAATCATGACACAAAATAAAGAGATTATGTGTGTTAATGGTGATGGAGGAACAAACTCCCCCGTCGCCATCTCCGTGCTAAATATCAGACGGGATTTTAATATGCCATGTAGTCAGCAAGTTGATGAGGGGGCAAGGGTTGAAATTTCAAATTTAAACAAATAAATAAATAAAGATCTGGGTCAGTGAATCTATGTGGCTGGTAAAATTATAAGCGGCCATTTTACGAATATAGTATTCATTCAGCTTTCAGCTTGTATTAGACACTTAAAAATGAATCAGTTTCATCCAGTTGATGTATTGCTGTGGTAGGTAAAAAAACAAAAAAACAAAAAACAAAAAAAACATACAATTATACTTTACAATTTCATTCAAAATGCAGTCAAAACAATTATATATATATATATATATTTATATATGTCTGATCTGATGAACTGTATAAAGCATACACATACTACATCAAGCACAAACAATTCCATAAGCATAATGAACGTGTGTGTAAAATGGCCGCCGCTCTGCATGTGGACGTCCCCGGAAGGGTGGAATTCTTGTTTTTGGATGTCTGCAGCTGTAACCTTGAAGGATGCAATTTCATCTGTCATTTATTCTTCCCCATCTAGACTGTATCAGGATTAACTGTAACTCCAGTAAGTTAACACTCAAGTTTCATTTTGTTTCTAATGATTGTTGTATGTACTGCGTCTCTTGCTTTCCTTTTCTTTAGCGGTCGGATGATGAATCCAAAATCTCTGATATTAACTCACATTAACTGGTGGTGACTTAATAATTAATTATTAATCAGTAGCACTTTACTCAAAAGGAGGTGTTCATAAGGCTATATGACACCTGCATAAGCCCTTCGTGACTTAACAGACACACAGCTACATAAATGTTTATAAAGGCTTGTTTCATGAAAAACTGCTTTTGAAATCTTTGATGTCAAGCTAACATGACCGCAGACTGACATAAGGTTGTGTTATGACAACCTTATGACAAGTGACTTCGTAGCTTAGTGCACTATGTCAGCATTATGTCATATCACACACTAATTAAAGTTCTGAGTGTCATGGCACTGCTTTAACATTTCAGAAAGGCTTTTAAGCAGAGATAAGAAACTTAGTTTAAGGTTCAGATAAACTGTAATTATTGTCGTAATCTTCAGTATGCCAGTGTTATGAAGCAGTTTTTAATCCCCAAGCTATAAACAGCCTACAACCATTATACGAATCATAAGACACACTATGTCATGCCATTAAAACCTTATAAGCAGAAATAACAAACTCACTTTATTTCAGGTTTAGAGAAACAAGTGTTATCACCTTCACTATGTCACAGTGTTATAAAGCAGGTAGAACTATAATTTATCACCAAGCTATTAAGAAGCTATAGCCATTATTTGACTCATGACATGACATGACTAATTAAAGGTCAGAGTGTCATGACACTGCTATTACATATTCATATTTCATAAAAATTCTAAGCAAAATAAGAAGCCAATTTTATTAAAGGTTTAGAGAAAATGGCTGTTATTAAAGCGTAATTGTTGTTATAACTTTCACTGTCACCACGGGTTATAAAGCAGGTTTTAATGTCGAGCTATAATTTACCACCAAGCTATAAACAAGCTATAACCATTGGGATTAACATAATTTAGCATATCATGATATTAAAACCTTATAAGCAGAAATAGGAAACTCACTTTATGTTAGGGTCAGTGAAAGAACTGTTATTACAGTGTAATTGTTGTTATAACCATCAATATGTCACAGTGTAATAAAGCAAGTTTTAATGTCGAGTTATAAACAAGCTATAAGCATTATACAACCCCAAATCAGAAAAGTTAGGACGGTATGTTGAAATTGAAATTAAAAGTGAAAACAATGATTTGTAAATAATCTTTGA
>JAOTRR010000002.1:2998265-3012689 GCA_028570945.1 Gogo arcuatus
TGTGTGTGTGTGTGTTTTTTTTTTTTTTTTTTTCAACAAAAAAGTGTGGGGGCTAATGCCCCCCCCTCCCTTTGCCCTATATTGTGTAATCATTCTTTCAAAGAAATCACTGAAAGCCCAATATTGCTGTGACATTCATGTCCATGATGAGAGTATGTAAACTTCTGACCGCAACTGTATATGCAATGCATTCACAAGGAGACTGTCTTGTGTTGTACCATTTAAACTTTCTTCCATTTCCTTCCTCTTTCTGTCATTGTTGTTTTTCTTGAACGTGCTTTAAGTTTCTTTTTCTGTGTTTTGTTGATGCTTTTTGACTGCTGGTATGAACCAACTATAGCTTTAGGCCATACACATGCTGGAGGAACTCATATGGGTGCACAGCATTTGGAATTGCTATACAATAAAACTGCAGGATTGTGAACTGGCCACTGCTACATTAGGAGGATCATAAAACCATACATAAAATACAAGCTTGTTTATTAGATTGAAGTGGTGAATAATGTGCAGTTGATGGCAGGACACTATTTCTAAAATATTCTCTAGATTAAGTCTGTTTATTTAAATTTTAGTGATGTCTTCCTCTTCTTTCCCAAGAGCCTTTCCAAAGTCAACAGGTTCACCATGGGAAAATATTCCAGCAGATTCTCTTACGGCTGATTTAATTTCCACGTTAAACAGATCTTAAATGTCCTTTTTGCTGTCTCGATGAGCTCAAAATCTTGACTCCTCATGAGTTATACCTTTATTCATAAGGTAGAAACAGAACATGAACCTACATCTGAAGCCAAATGTACTCCCTGAGCTGTGGGAACTAAGGAACTTCTAAGTATACACTTTTCAGGATGAATTTGGCATCCAATTACATGAGGTTACAATATGCATTTCATCCTTTTTTTTTTTTTTGCCTCCATGTTGGTTGAAGTGTTGGTTGTTAACTAAAGGTCAAAACTGTTCTCAGATCACTTGTAAACGAGATTTTTCAGCAAATTTCCTTGAAATGCTGGCAAGGAGCTGCACTATCCATATCAGCAGTTTGTTTTCAGACAGTTTATCTGCTAGACAGTCTGTGTAAACATGCCAGTCTGAACACAGGTCTAGCCTGGCTTCCAAATCATTCGCCTCATGTGGGTTTTAATTATTAGGGGTCTAAGCACTGAGGATACAGCAACCCAGTAGTGATTTGTGTATTTTATTTTTAAGTGATATTGTAAGAGCAAGAGTGCGGTTATACTGAATATCGGCACGGCTGTGTCTATAAATAAGAAATTAACATTTGAGTAACTAACATTTTCTGACACAATATGGCCAAATGTTTTGTTTATTTTTGATTTGATAGAAATGGATCCCAAAGAAGCTACACTCACTCTATAGCCTGTCTGCCAGCTAGCTCACACAGATTTGTACAGTCAGTCAGTCCATGGCTCCGTTTTTTTTGTACGTTACTTAACAAATCCAGGATAAAATAATGTATGCCTGATTTGGCTAATTGTGATAATTGCAAACAGAATATTGTGGTTCTTTGAATACACCTGAGCACTTGATTAGTATAGTCAGATTGAGGTGTTTGAGAGATCTGAGCTCTCCCTTTCTGCTCTTTCCAGGCTAATAGGATGTATCATGACTCAAAACCATGATCACCAATAACTAGGGCTATGTGACTAGATATATGAAATTTATTGTCATGTGGTTAATAAATTGGACTCTTGATCATAATGCTTGTGCAAGATTTAGCTATTTTATTCACATTTATTTAGTAATGTAATATATTTGCAGTTTAATACATTTCTGGCTATGTGTTGATTTATTTTCTTAGTTATGTTTAATGTTGTGGAACATCCATGAAGCAACTTGGTTCCTGTAATCAGTTACGTTCTAAAAGCTTTAAGCAGTTGTTTCCTCACTAATCTCTTTTTTTTTATAAAGTCCTCTGTCTTGAAGACTTTTTCATGTCAGAAATCCTTACCTCTAACTGTTAGTGTTGACGCTGGAGATTCCTTCCATCAAACTGTTTATTTTAGACTTGAATTATGTGGAACATCTGCCAGGTGTATATTAGAATGAGCACATTAATGTAAGCCTGTAATTTGCAGCTGACCTTGAAACAGATTCGACCAGTTAAACTCGAGAATTCAACAGCGCTGTGGTACATGTCTTTCACATAACCCTAGCTTTACTCTTTCCCCACAGTCGATGCTGACATGCCACACGAGCGTCTAAAGCCAAAGGGTCCATGAATGGTGAACGAGGGATCAGGAGATCAGTTAGTCGAGTTTGCGCAGAAAGAAGCGATAACTGTGTGTTTTTACACACTTGACTTGGTCTTAAAGATCAGGTTACCTTCTCTCATTTCCTCTTATCATTGATCCTGCTGAGAGCAAGAACACCTGTCAACTGCATAATCAACAGTACACTAATGCAATTAAAGTCTCCATTACGTTTAAAAGGTCACTGGCGTGAACAATACGCTGAACAGACGCATGTTTTGCTGTAGTCAAACTTGCCAGCTGATCGTATCTTGTAGCCTTTTGCATTATTACTTACTTTATGCTCAGCTGCGTGATTGCACAAGGTAAAGCACCACAGGGACGGGCATTAAATGAATCAATAACGGCAAGCATATGCGATGCCGAGCTCAGATCAATTGTCTGGGGTAATGCCTTTTGTTCCAAGCATAATGTTTTGAAGGATTAAGTGAATGTGCATGAACTTTTGGATGTGCATCATCAGTATGTAATTGTATTACTTGGCTCTCACAGCCAACTCATTTCTTTTTTTTTTCTTTTTCCATTTTTATTTGATGGAAATACCGTCAACCTTTATGTTAAAGCGCACAACTGACCCAAAGTCAAAAATGATTTTAAACAACGTTTATATTCCAAGGAACAGAATGTTGTTAACACTCAGTAAGTGTTTGACAGGTTCTAATAATATTAGATTGTGACTTTCCAGAGATAATGCTCCTGCAATGCTTCCAAAACATCTGCTGTGATAATGGTTTACTTCACAATATCGCACAACCTTCAGACATGCTGAATGTTTGTTTTTTTTTTAATCAAAAGTACTTAATGTTTGAAAATGTTCCGCTGAACCAAATTGATGAGCTTGGATGTTTATCAAAGAAAGAGTGGATGTTAATAGCTTATTCACAGGGAATTTTAGGAAGCACGCTTTACCTAAACCATATTAAAAAATGCATTATTTAACAAGGAAAAATGTGATTTGTTAATATAGTCACCTTTTTGGTAAGGAGGTGTTTATGGAAGGAGTCTCCAGTGTCAGCACTTTCTAAAAGTCAGAAAGGTTTCACAATGGGAAAGTCTTCAGGACAGAGGACATTTCCCCAACTTTAATTGTAACTAGAAATAGTTAAAAATAAATTAACAGTTGTAATCGTTGACAAATTGATGATGTAGAAGTAGAATAAAACACGTTGGGCAGTGTGTTTTAGGAAAATAATTAATGTTAAATAATAAACAAGCAGATTGTTGCTCTTCAGGTTGATTTAAAAGCAACATATTGGGCTTTTTAAAAAAAAAAAAAAGAGAGAAAGAAATGCATTCATTACTAATAACTGTAAAATTCAAAATTAAAATGTTCTCACTTCCACAGTCTCAAAGTTTTTTTTATTTTGAGCTTCTGTGGGTGTGGGTTTTTTTTTTTTTTTTTTTTTTAAACCAGCTGCCAAATTTGGAGACATAAAAACGAACCGTCATCTGAGACACTGCCTTGCAAATGTTTCCTGTGTCTCTGTAGCATAATAATTATGTGGCTATCAACTCTGTGGAAATGTGCGAGATACAGAGAAGAAGAGCGAGAAAGCAGACAGACATGATGAGAGTCCAGCTCTTATTTACAGACACCACTTTGTAGAATAAGTGATGCTCTTCAGCTAATGATGCATAAGAGCTGTCAAACGTTTGGCCTCTTTCCTGCCATTCATATTTGCACCTGGGAAAAATCCCACACCGGACACATAATTACAGTCACCGCCTTCCTCGAGCCGCATCGCACGCACTTATTTTTCTTGATTAAAATCCAAGTTGCTGTGTAGGAATAATTAATTACACCAGTCGCTTTGGCAGGTGCAGCAACTCCACTGCAGATGTTTTCAGCAATCTCAACCATGCAGCGTTCTTGGGTGGAAAATGCAAATGGTGTAAAAAACTGCGATCATGTTCATGTCACAGGAATGCGTGCACTATACTGATGATTTTCCAAGAATTTAATGAGGCAGCAAATCCATCAGAAGTGTTAAAATGTGACAACTTCAAACTATCACATACAGATGTGCTATAAAAACCACCTGTCAGTCAAATACATCTGTTTCCCTCCAACTGCTACATTTACACAGTTACTGTGACCCAAAATTGTGGTGAAAGCCATACAAGTTATATAATTTGTCTAGATTTTAGCCTTTATTTAAAAACTTTATTTAAATACGGTAAAGGCGCAGTTAGCATGACTAGCTAATTTTCTATTCTGTGTCAAGTCACATTTGACAGTCAAAATGTTTTGAAGGAACTGGATTAGCAATTTGATCCCAAATATCAAGTACTACTTTGGAAGTGAGAGGAAACAATGTTTATGAATTGATGTTTTAAATTGACGTGTGCTAGATGTTAACAGCCTCGGTGAGTTCAGATCTGAAACTCTGCTATAACAGTGATTTTAAAGGCAAAAAAAAAAAAGTCAAAACGATAGTTTGAAATACCATATGAACAGAAAACAAATGTATGGGCATGAGAATGTTCTGTTTAGAATACAAATGTCTGTTGAATATCTGAAAAAATGCTTCAGCAAATTTAATACTTGCCCTTTTGTCGTCTTGATTTACACACAGTCTGTTTCCGTAAGGCCTTTCAGCTTTAGTAAATCACACCGCTGGTGTCAAATTACTTTGTTTACATTGAGTCCATCCTGTAATTTATTTATTTTACATAACACCTCAAATTGTATATTAATTAAGGCAAATATGCATTATGATGTTATGCTTAACGGAAATACAAAGATACAAGATGTTTAACTTTTGCTAATAGTTTTCAGTTAGCATTCACATGGGACATCAGTTTTAATATGGGCTATAAATTAGCTTGGGTACATTTAAGGTAGTAATTTCTAGTCTGTACAAGTGCAATATACCCTGAAGAGGATCAGTCTACACCTCAAGAGGAAATCAAATGCATCTCTTGTTCAAGGAGTTTGGATGTGTGTGAGAGTGGAAAGACGGTTCCACATTTAGGTAAAATGTAACTCTTTGCCCTTACGTCTAATCAATGAACATCGTCTAGTTATGTGCTATTTTCAAGGAGAGTAAACACTGTCTGGTCGAAAATCGACTACGCAACTACAAATAATCCTGCACGCATTATGCCAAGAAGCCTTGGCCCTGTTCCATTAGGAAAGCCAATTTAACATAATACTGACCTGACCTTTCAGACATAACCCTGAAATTTAGCCTAGCAGCCCACAGTTTGCATACATAATATTTGCACATTTATTTAGTAACCATGACTACCACACACTTTTTAATTTACATCTAAGCCACGACGTTGAATCGCAGCTTAAAGAGTTCAGTCAGTATTACAAAAAGTAAGCTCGGACATTTGGCTGCAGATCGATAAACATCGCTTTTTATGCATGCTGAAAATGCTTGGTATGAAGTGAATCTCGGCCTCCGATCTGCTTTAGTTTACATTCTTTCAATATTGCACGCTTATAAACAGATTTTAAATAGTACCACAACTAGTCATTTGTGTATTTAGCTTGCACAAATGATTAAGGGCCAAAACATTTACACTGTTCTTTGGTGGCCTGAGAAAACCGTTAACATGGAGAAAAGGCTTCACTTATTATCCTGTAAGGTGTTGGTCTATCCCTGTCAATGAGCTTCAATGTATAACCATTGTTGTTGTTTGCTGATGCTCTGTCCATGTTTGAAATGCACTTTTGAGACTGTTCCCCATCTGTCCAGTTTTTGTTACATGCTTTTTAATGACGTTTTTGTATTTTGAATTTTGTCACAATTTGTATTCGCCTGTTTTGCAGTTTTATTGATTTGTTCTTTTTCTATTTCTTATTCTTAAATATATGAAAGGTTTATTATTAGTAGTAGGAGTAGTCCAAGCAGGGCTTTGGGAATCCTATTATTTTTGTTCCTCCTGTTGTTGTTCTTGGTGTTGATTGTGTTGGTGGTTTTTTTTCCCCATAAAAGTGTTTGTGCAGCAAAAACCATAAGACCTAGAAACAAGAAACGTCATGACATGGTCCTAAATTTGCCCCGAAACATGAGGTACTGTACCTATAGGTGGCATTGTAATCATCGTTTGCATTTTGGCTCATATCTCAAGAACCGTGTAGCTTGGAGTCAGAATTTTCTTCATGTCAATCTCATCTGTCAAGTCATCCACGTCATTGCTTCCCTGAACTTCTGCTCTAAAATGTCATTTTGTCTTTCCTCAATTTTCTCAAAAAACCATTTTCAGCATCTGGTCCAGCGGTTTGTAACAAATCATCCCAAAACTTAGTCAGGATCATCTTCAGACTTGACTGATCTTAAGTTTTAAAAGAAATATCAATATGTCAATCTGTTTTGATTATACAAGCAAATCAATCATCAAAATGGCGAAGTATAGTAGACGTCTTATGTCGTCAATGCATTATCTGAGTTTCATGAAACTTAACATGTTCAGACTTTCGACGTTCTGATACCCAAGTTTCATACAAATAAACCACTACGAGGTGCTATAACTAAAGATTGCTTGTTTTGTTTTGTTTTTTAGTGACAAAATCAGAAAAGTTTCAAATTTGGTACAGTGGCTCATAGTGACATTTTCTTACTCTTCTCAAAATATTGCTTTGATAATCAGTGTGGCTGTCTGGCAGCAACCAATCAATTTATCCGGGTGTAATTTCCACTGTGAATGTCCAGTTGACATAAAAATTGGTATGCAGGTTTAAGACATCATGAAGTATAAAATTGTACAAAACCTTGGCACAAACAGGCAAAGTGTGTGGCTATAACAAAAACCTTTTAGCCTGTATCTCAAATCATTTGAATTCAAAATTCCTTTTTCTACAATACACTTAACAATCAGCGTCATAAATTTGAGTGTTTACAAGTTACTATTCCTGCATTTTTCACATTGTCCATCTGAAAAATCTACTTTTATCAACTTGTCAGACTGCTACACTGAATGAAATTCAGTATAAAACATTTATAGACAACACATCAAATTTTCCTGAATAAATTTGGTATGTCAAATTTAATTTATTCATTAAATTTGTCATGAGACAATCAATTTTAAGTGGGCTAAATAAGCCACTCTGTTCAATCATCCTATTTAGTATACATGTATGACATCATAATTGTTAGATTTTCATTAAAACACATCATGCATTACCTTTTATTATTTGTAGTTTGAAAACTCTGGGGTAGCGTTTTAGTGTGGACGGGCGAAAACGGAGATGTTGGGGAAACAATGACGCAGACACTCATGTTCGCTTCCTAATTGGGTCTTCTCAATCACAATGCATTCCTCCCTGATTCATCATGTTCCTATCACGTGGCGCTTTTCCGGACGAAAACAAACCGGTGTGTGCGTTATGCCGTCATGCATTTTCAGGCATGTTGGTATGGATGGAGATTATTTCTGATACAGAGCTAAAAAGCTCATCTGGTTGGAGAGTATTAATGTGGACGTTGTCTCAGACTCTCAGTTGCTCAATAGCTGAGAGGTAAGGCATTTATCTCTCAATCCAAAGGTTGAGGGTTCAAACCCTGCCTTTAACCTTACTTCACCTGGTCTTAATGCTAAATCTTCTAGTTCTTGGGCTGTCTGTGTCTCGTCATTTTCGCTTGCAATCACGAAAACTACATTTCATTAACAATTAAATAAGAAACCAGCATCCCAATGCTCCCAACTGCTTGGACCCCAGCTATCGCCATTTCCAAATATTATTATTATTATTATTATTGTGTAGTTGTCCTAGGAATAGGCACAATTGTAAATAGTCATGTCTGTCCTTATCAATATGCACATAACTCTCTCAATCTGTTTAGAATGATTCAACATTACACACACAACAAGCCACAGACAGATTTCAAAGTACAAATGGCTTTCAGGGAAAGTGACTGGTTCAGTGAATGGATTTAACTTTAACAGGAACAAACAGGCGTCGTTGTGTTAGCTGTGTACCGAACAAACAGCAGCTCATTCCACCACGGTAAGATTTTTGAGCTAAAGGCTAACTGCTGCCAGATTTCCAGGGAGACTGATCGAGGAAACGCCCACACTGTCTGCGTGGAAACGATGACGGCTGCCAGCTCGCTCGGTTTGTTGGTAATTATAGGAAGTCATGATCCTTATATCTAAGGGAATGCAAAATCATACGCCAGTGCTGGCTTTTGCACAGGAACATGAAGCTCATTTTAACATGCAGGAGTTTGTTTTTTTTTTAAATAAATAAATGATTAGGTCATGAGAAGGATTGGAAACATGAGGCATCGATGGTCGTTTTACGGCTTTTAAACACCATGCACAATTAATTCTGAGGTCTTTAAATGCAGATTACAGATGTAACAGCAAAGAAATTCTGCTCACGTGGACGTGGATTGTGCTCAGGATGATAGAAGAGCTGTTTTTAATATCGTGCATGCTTTAGCATATTGAATGTATAGCAGGGGGTGAAGACATGAGCCATGCAAAACATTATTAGTGCTTTCAATTCAAGGGTAACAGTTCAGAGAGATGTAACCATGCCAAAAACACTGGCCTGGGACTTGCATAACTTTTCTTAAATTACAGCAGGTTTTTGGCAAGGCAGCTTCATTCTGTAACAGGGAGTAACCTTGCATAATAATAAGAAACAGTTTTGAGTAAGTCTGTCTGAGCTTTACGGCTTGGAAGAGCCGTAATCTTTCAGTATAATCGGAACAGTGTTCATTTTGACAGCAAAATGGGTTTTAGCTTTAGTCTTAAACCCTATTTAGACAGAATTAGTTATGTGCACAGGGAGGTGCAAGTGCTACTCTGATTTTTATTTACATCCAAATTAGAAATGTTTTTTTTTTCCCTCTCTCTTCCTCTGAGAAAATTCCAGTGTACAATTTCTTTTTCTTAACGAACTCAACACTTAAAATTTTAGTCACATCCAGATAGACATGCAATAACAATGATGGATGCTTTAGAGGAGTCTCTGAAACTTTTGCTGTCACCTTTATCTACTGTCTTTACTGTGAGATTGTTAGAAAGAAAATAAAAGTAATAAAATAAATTTTTGGATGATGTGTATAATGTGTGTGTGTGTGTGTGTGTGTGTGTATTAAACAGTTTTGGCCATTTTGTATTTTTTCTTCACTTTCTGACAGTTTTTACTTTTTACTAGTTTTTTTTCTTTCATTTTTGAAGAAAAAACAATAAATGAAAACAGTTGAAATGGGTAAAAGGGGGGGCCCAGAAAAAAGGTTTAAAAAAAAAAATGGTCAAAAAAACCGCCAAAGTATTTAAAACAAATTTGTTGAAATAACCATTACTGATCGATCACTAATAAGTTCAGTTGACAAAAAAATACAGTAAGATTTTAGTTTGTAAATTTAAAAATATATACTGTTTTTTTTTGTTTGTTTTTTGCAGATGTTTTACGAATGTGCTTTCCTGCCTCTGGAAATGTAGTACACACTGTACACACAAAAAAAATAAACCGTTATAGCCACATCAGCCACATGCTAGTTCTAGCTTGTGCAATCTTCCATTGTAACATTTTCATCTCATTTTAGGTGTTGAGGAAAATGCCTTCCATTTTGTCATAGATTTTACACAAAGCCCAATTTATTTAGTTATTGTTTTGTTTTTGTCATGGAAGAAAACCTCAAACATTGACTCAGGAAAATCCACAGCTTCAGTTACATAAAACCTCCGAAAGTTAGCACACCCGGGTAATGAGCTGGCACAAGACTAAAGCAGAATTATGTCTCGCCTTGTCTGCGCCTCTGTCCAATATTAAAGGGTTCAGGATTAAAAACCGCATTCTGGCCAAGTCTGGATTAGTGTATAACCTCCTCCTCCTGTGTCTGTTCATCCGTGAACGGCTGAAACAAGTGGCAGGTCTGGACAACTCTGCCTTGCTGTCTTTCATGTCTCCGCTCCTTTTCTGCAGGGATTAACTGAATAGCTGCACCTCTATAATTTTTATGCAGGGAACAGGCTGAAATGCTTTTGGTCAGTGCTGCTTTTTTGTTTGTTCTTTTTTTTTTTAAAAGAAAAAAACTAGAACAGAACGATGTGTTCCTTGTTGAAAGAGCAAAGCGAGTACGGGAAAGCCTTTGAGATCACGGAGTGCTCTATCCAGGTCAACACAACCCAACCCACAGCACTTCATCATTACTGATACCATCAGAAGGCTTCCGAGATAACCTACTTGGTGACTTTGTGTCAGGATCGATACACCCACAGATATACAGACAGGCACACGTTTGGGGGCGAGTTGTTCCTTGAGGGTTCTTTGGATGGTTCTGTCTTTCTGAAATTGCTCTACTTGGAAACTTTTCAGAAAGGGAATGATTCTACTTAGCACATATAAGCTTTAGCTAAATGAAGAATCCTTTAATAATATGCAGTTCCCTCAGAATGTATTGGAACGCCAAGGCCAATTCTTTTGTTTTTGCTATACACTGAAGGCATTTGGGTTTGAGATCAAAATATGAGACAATAGATCAGAGTTTCAGCTTTCAGTTCCTGATATTTACATAGTGTTAAACAACTTGGAACATGGCACATTTTGGTGGCAGACCACCCAATTTTTATGTGAGCAAAAGTATAGAAACAGATAGTTGTAAAGTAAATAACATTTTAATATTTGGTTGTATATCCCTTGTTTGTAATAACAGAATTAAGCCAGCTTTTGTGGTGCTTTTTCCAGGGTTCTTTCAGTTGTTTGGGTTTTTTGGGGGGGAGGGGGTTCTCCCTTAAGTCTCCTCTTCAGGAGGTGAAATGCTGCTCAATTGGGTTAAAGTCTAGTGATCGACTTGGCCAGTCTAAAACCTTCCACTTTTATCTCCTTATAAAGTCTTTTGTTATGTTGGCAGTGTGTTTTGGGTCATTGTTTTGCTGCAGGATTAAGTTCCTGCCAGTTAGATTGGATGCATTTCTTTGTAAATTGGCAGACAGAATGTTGCTATAGACTTTGTATTCATTTTGTTGCTACCTTCATGAGTTACATCAATAAAGATTAGTGAGCCCAAGCCATGACACTACCTCCACCGTGATTGACCAGTGAGCTCGTATGTTTTGGATTATGAGCAGATCCTTTCTTTCTCCACTCTTTGGCCTTTCCATCACTTTGGTAGAGGTTAATCTTGGTTCCACTATTTTTGTGGCTCATTGCTGTATTTCTTTGTGATTTCTAATCTGGATGTCTGATTCTTACTGGTCATGAGTGGTTTGCATCTTGTGGTATGACCTCTGTATTTCTGCTCTTAAATTCTTTGTTGATGGTGGATTGTGATATCGTCACTCCTGCCCTGGTGGAGGTCGTTGAAGTCACTGACTGTGTTTTTTGTTTTGTTTCGTTCACAGATTTCACAATGTTTGTCATCAACTGCTGTCGTTTTTTCCTTGACTGACCTGATGGATGTCTGGTTGTTTGTTGGTACATCAGTGGTTTCTTTCTTTTTCAGGACATTCCAAATTGTTGTATTGGTTATGCCCAATGCTTGTACAAGGGCTCTGATTTTGATTTTTCCCTCTTTTCTCAGCTTCAGAATGACCTGCTTTTCTCCCATAAACAACTCTCTGGTCTTCATGTTGGTTTATCCTTTTTAACAAAAAAATGCAGTCTTCACAGGCAAAACCCAGGACTCAGACCAAGAGTCGGAATTCAGAGCTATTAACTGTTTAAACAGTCAATCTAACAAGACACGCCTGGGCAACCAGAAACACCTGTCTCACATTCCAATATTTTTATTGGAACATAGAGAGATGGGATGGGATAAGATGTATGGAGCCTTGTATAGGATAGGATGCCTTGGTTGAATAGATGGGATAAATGGATTGAATGGGCTGGATCATATAGGTCAATAAATTGATGACAGGGTAGATTGATGGAATGGATTAATAAATGATGGAGGGAACCCCTAATTCAAACCCCTGGATTTGTATTACAATTAAGTCTTTTATACAACTGGTTTTCAAAGACAAATCACAAAGACACAAAGTTAAATCATGGTGTCTGAGTACACTCTACCCCAGCCATGCACAGCTCACTGATGGTAGAGGTAAAAAGAGAGAAATTTCATGAGGGGCTTCAGTACAATAACATAACCGAGCCACTGCCCATTAAAAGTCAATTTACCCTTTAGTGGCTTGAAAGTTTTCTTTGTTGTTTTTTTTGTTTGTTTTTTCCTCCCTCTCCTTAAGTCTTGTCCAACTTAAATACAGCCAGCATACGTCTCTGAAGAACTCTCTGCAGTGTTTCATGTATTCACAGGGGACACAATTACCGAGGTGCACAAGTTTGAGTAATAATTTAAGAGTGTCATGGTCAAGAAGTTGCAGGTTTGTTGCACAGTGCCTCAGTGTTTAATCGTGTGTGTGTGTGTGTGTGTGTGTTTGTTGTGCAGTGCCTCAGTGTTTAATCTTGTGTGTGTGTGTGTGTGTGTGTGTTTGGTGCATGCCATGTATGAGCACCCTGTCTGTTTCAGTAGTGACCACCCAAGCTTGGTGGGATGTACACTTCAGACTCAGGATCTGCTTTCAAATAACTATCTGTCTGCAGTTCTGACCAGAAGTAGTCCAGCTGTACAGCTATGAAGGAACTGATGCGATTTTTCATAAAATACTGTTCAGCACTATTCAAATAGAAGATTTCCAGGCACTTCTGTGCTTTGTAATGTTGGAATAATTCTGATTGATATACAGAAGTAGTCTCTGTATAAATCATAGAGATGGGCATGGCCAAAATGCTCTCACTAAAGCATTAATAGGTCACATGACCATAACATGTCTATAGGCTATACCTGGGCTAGGAACGTGTTGGGTAATGAACCTCCCTAAAACATGGGGAAGCTTTGCTTCTTTGACTCAGTCCATAAAAATACTGACATGACTGAATTGGGTGGAAATAAAATCCCAGAAATACGTCATTAGTAACTACATTACCCATATGTAAAACTAATCCAGTCCAAGATGGAGCTATTGTGATATTTCATCACGTTTAGAATAATCGTTGCTGACAATTGATCCAGTGAGGCACAAATCATGAGCAAGGCACAAATTATGAGCAAGGCATTATGGGTCTTGGAAATATTGTGGGTGAAACACATTTGATGCTGAAATTTCACTTGCAGCTTTTTTTTTTTTTGCTGGATCAAATCCAGTCTCAGTTTCGCCCTCTCACTTGTAGGCATTTTTAGTTTTAGCCGGATAAATACTTTAGTTTCTCTGTGTATTGTTTATTCCTATACCTGGTAAACAGAGCTAATAAAGGTTTGTCAGTTGGCCAACTATCCAAGGTTGAGTGGAGGCCAGTTGGCCTCGGTGTTATTTTGCCAAAACAGTTGATATATTTATCAAATTTAAAAAGCAGCCAAGTCGCCAAGCTCTTTAATACGCAAGGCCGTCTCAACCTGAAGCTTTTCATTGTCACAGTACCCCTCTGTGCTGGCCATGGGAATAAAATGCCCGCTCTGGCCATGAATTACTCGCTTGTTTCAGATTTTGTGTCAATGTTGTAATGAGTGTGCATGTGTTTCCCTTTTATGTGGCGGTGGTGGTGCCACTGTCTCTGGGTACAGCATAGTCCTTCATTAGAGATAGGATCTGAGCCAGCACTGAAAAACACGTGCATGCACGCACGCGTCTGTGCACGTGCGTGCGCGCGCACACACAAGCATTGAACAATCATGAATTTCATTCAAAATTCAACACAAGTACATACAGGCAACGTTAGTGTAAAACTGAGTACAAAAGTTAACACCTTCCTTTACACCACATTGGTGTTACATTGTTGAATTCTGTATTAGACGAAGGTGTTGATACTTTTTCTACAACAGTAGCTCTGACAGAAGTGCTGCCAATCAAAGATGCAAATCCCAGGTTTATATTCATGCGGTCGTTTCTATAGTAACACCTCATTCAGAGGTACTTGTACAGCGGAAGCGCTGCATAAAAGGATTTTAAAAAAAAGTTTTCTGTGAGGAGGAGTTTACTTAACATGTATGGAAGGAGTCTTCAGTGTCGATGCTTTGCAACAGTTGCTGATTTGGGGAAGAAACATACCTGATTTTAAGAAAACATTGTTTTGAAAGATAGTTGGCTAGCTTGGTCCATTGCATTAGATCTTGGGAATCTTTCCAGAAAGATCCACCTAGCATCTGGTTGAGACTGATTATGAACTCGAGTGATGTAGCTGAGGAACTGTAGAAGT
>JAOTRR010000002.1:3022513-3032603 GCA_028570945.1 Gogo arcuatus
GGGGGGGGGGGGGGGGGGGGGGGGGGGGGGGGGGGGGGGGAGACGGAAATCACAGGAGAGCAGCAGTTGCTGAAATACTCAAACCTACCCATCTCCTATGAACAATCATGCCACGGTTACAGTATTACAAAGATCACACTTTTTCCCCCCATGCTGATGTTTGATGTGAGCATTAACTCTTGAACTTTATCTGCATGATATTTTTTTTTTGCATTACGCTGCAGCCACATGGTTGGCTGATTGGATAACTGCATGAATGTACAGGTGTACAGGTGTTCCTAATAAAGTGGAGGGTGAGTGTATTTGCCCCCTGGAGATAACTTCTCAGCCTATGTTGTTGAAGGTCAAAAGTTAATTAGCCACATTATTATTAATCATTAAAATGAGAAGGGAAAAAACAGAAGTATACTTGGACCTCTGGACATTGTAAGGTTTGGGACATTTGCTAATAGCATTCAAATGCTTTGTGATGGTTTCCAGTGTACATTTATCTAAAATGGTGGCACAATTCAACCACAAAAACATACTACACCATCACGAGCCACTAGAAACGTCACTACAGCCACCAATACATTTTCTTTAATGGTTCAAATTCAGTTAAATTATTTACCTTTGCATAACAGACTCAATATATATAAAATAATTTGGTGATTGACTGAGGAATACATTAACCTGATTCTTCTCCACCATGGTGGGAAACTGTCTTTTGAATAAGGAGGAGGTCTGCATTTCCAGAAGTAAAGTGATTCTATGACTAAACAGTGATCAGTCATAGAAGTGGGAACATGCATCTTATCCCCACCCACAAACTCTTCAAATTAACTTGACTTGCAAAGTGTGAACAGTGGGGAAAGGAAATGTGTTTCACAGTGCTTTCAGAAGCTCTCTCTCACTAGCAACTGTTTCTCTCTTTGCATCTTCACGAATACCTTTGTGTGTGTGCAATTCATACTACCTTGTCTTTGTTTCTAATGACCACACTCGATTAGACTGTTCTGCACACTCAGGTCAGCCTTTTTCTATAAAAGATACTGTTAAAAAACCATGGTAACCACCTACACACATGAATAGAGTACCTGGTAGGAGTAGTGTGCTTTGTACGTGATCCACTTCTTTAGCTCGGCCCTGTCTCGGACAGACAGAGCGCGGACGGTGGTCTTTGACGCTGAAGCAGCAGGCATGTCGAACTCCACCTCCAACATGTTCTGGAACTTGTGTGGCACCTCCCAGTCAGAACCCAGCTCCAAACGGCAGAAGAAGGTGTGAGGGTGACCAAACGCTGATGAAAAACAAAAAACAAACAAACAAAAAAAAACACTGGCTTAAATAGTGGCACACCTTTTACCAAAATGATAGTATTTGACAAAGTAATGTTCTAGCTAATGGCTTCCTACATTATAGAGAGTTTTATTGGAAACAAAATACAGAACCAACAATAGCTATGTTCACATGCAACCTAATAACCATGCCTTTTGAACAAGGGAATAAATACTATTTATCAGTTTAAAGTAGGCATGTAATGATATATATATCGTGTGATGATACATGACGATTTGAATCAACGAAAAAAAATGAATAGCAATTATCATCAGGCTGCATAATCTTAGTTTTTCTTAGCTGTAATTGCATTGTTTAAACAGCAGAGGGCACAATAACATACAATAGCAGAACTGTGCTTGACTTCACCCAAGGCAGAAGTAACACAGCTCTAAGGCCACGAAAACACAAAAAAACAGCTCTAAACGAGCTGTTGTGCAATTGACCATACAAATAGATTTAAAAAGAAATCGGAGCTCTTTTTTTACAGACTGCTGAAAGCTCAAGAAAAGAGAAGCAAATGGAGGAAGTACAAATATTTATAAAGTTTAAGAAAAGGCCCCCTTTTATGAACTGTTTCATTTTTAATAAAAGTAATATTTTAGTTAATAGGCTATTACATTTTACTCCAACCTTTATAAATGTGGGTAAATAATTGTTGGTCATTAAGAAAATGAAACAAAAGGGTATTTTTTATTTAACAGAAGGAATATTTAAGTAGATAAAGAATAGGAAAATGTTGCATTTTTAATACAATTTTGTTTTTGTTTTTTCAAAAAATATTGTGAATTGTTACATGCCTAGTTTAAAGTAACATTTAATGGAACATCCATGAAATAAGTTTGTCTTATTTCTTTCCTCGGTGGAAGTTAATAAGATTGTTAATAAGATTTAAAAACGCACAGCTTGTCTTGTTACATAAAAAACACAATGCGTCTTCATCAAGACGACGTTCCCTTAAAGTTACAGCTTTATCTCTGATTGTTACAAAGCATCGACACCGGAGGCTCTTTCCATAAATGTTAAACATCTCGATACAGAAACATTCACCATATCAACAATTACACTTTTTTAAAAATCCGTTTATCTGGGAGCAGCTGCCATACAAGTCGCTGTGAATGAGCTGTTACTATAGAAACAATAACCTAAAGAACAAGTGTTGTTATATAAAAGTAATAAACACCTAGTAATCAAGCAGGTGAAATACAGAATATTTCAAGAAAAACTCATGATGCATTTAAGAACTGATAAGGGCCCATCCTTAATTTTTTTTTTTTTTTTCCCAAAATTGTTGCTTCTCTACATCAGGCAGTAATTACAACAAGTAAAATCTCACCTACCCTATAACCCTACCATCTGCACTGTTCTCCGTGCTCTGATTCAGCTCATCAGATAATTATTGAGCCATTCAAGAGCTCAATCAGGTTTTTTTTTTTAATACAGGACAAACTGAAAACTGTGCACGGCAGGTTCCCATGAGACAGGGACTGAGAACCACTTGTGGTAAAAAGGACTGCGAGTTCCAGACCACAGCATGACGTTACGATACTGGGCCGACTTCCCAGGCACAAATTATACATGGTCTAAACGACGTGCTCATTGGGAATTCTCTCCGTTTTTACAGTCTAAAAGTAAACACAAGCTGTTCAGAAAACAAAGCATATGTCTACGTTAACACAACAACCTGAATATATAGTAATTAAAACATGATCATGGATGAAAGACAACAAACGTATTACATGGATAGCTAGAAAAGGGTTTTGTGTTGAAGACAGAAACGGATCATATGAAAAAAAAAAAAAAAAAGAGTGTTAAAGAAAACAAATGAGAAACTTGCTGTGTGTGAGAATCCACTGAAGGAGATGCAAAATGAAAAGAAAGGCTGTGGGTGTGTGACCTAATGAATAATGACAGCTGGGGCTTTGTCCAGCCAATCCGACACACACCGAGGAAACCCTGCTGATTCGCCATTGAAAGGTTTGAAGCACAGGCCTATTGAATGCTAATGCTACACGCACAGAAAAGTTAAATTGTAAATAACAAATGCTTTCTCTGCTTCTGCTCACACTCAGGAATGTAATATCCCAAAAAGAAAAGGCTCCAGGGAAGTGATTTGCACAGGGATCTTTAGCAGAATGTCAGTTAAAATCTGTGTGTTAATGCATTTTATACCACATGGCTGAATTGAGAGAATACTCGATTCAGATTGAGGCGTTGATTCATTTTCTATAACAGCAGTTCTGACAGTGCTGTTTACAATAATTTGCTCATTCTAATGTGTTTATCTGGGTGTTTATCTATATACAACAACTTACACAGGGAATTGTATGGGCAGATGCTCCACATGAACTGATTTTTAACACATAAAATAGCATTTTATCGTAACTGTCGAGGAAATATAAATTCACTAAAAGACTGGTTGACTGAGAAATGCTCTAGTGTTATATCTATGTATCTATGAATACATTTTGGCTTTTGGTGTGTGTGTTCTTTCTTTCTCTCTCTCTCTCTCTCTCTCTCTCTCTCTCTCTCTCTCTCCCTCCCTCTGGATTTTCCAGAAGAGAAGTAGACTGGATGCAGCAATTTGCAGATTGGGAATGTTGTCATCACATTTGAAGTATAAAAAGGAAGCCCAATACATCAGTCCCAGATAACAGCTGACATGCCTGCATTTTCCAGCATTACGCTAGTTTGCTCCATTTTCAATTTGTTGCTCTATGTTAATCTCTGAACTTTATAGTATTGTATAGCATTATACTAGATTCATAAATTATGTATATAACCCTACATCGTATCGGTTTTGTTGTATATACAGCTAAAAGCAGCTCAATGTAAATACCAGGTAATCATGCCCTTTAGAGCTGCCTGGACACTGTAGGGGTGCCATTTCTTTTGGGAACAATTTTGGTAGGGAGAAATAGGGGATTTTTCTTTATTTTGTTTGGAATTGGGAAGACGCTTTCAAAATGTCGGTTAGCGACATTGTTCATTATTTTGCCACCTCACCATGATGCGAATTCTCCAGCAGCAGCGTTTCTATATTCTTCAATAAAACTCACTTCAACATGACAATTCTGGTGTCTGTCTGATTTCTGTTATGATCCTTACTGCCCACTGATGCAATAAGTCTAATGTTTAAACTTGTTTTACAGATATATTTTTAAAAAAGGGGGTCCAACACTAATAATTTATAGATGAGGTTATAAAAATAGATCAAAGGTGGATGAAGGAGAAAGCTTGTGAGAAATAAATGAGGCTCTTACAAATTGTTCCTAAAATGTCCTTCGTCAAGACAGTGTTCTTAGCTTTCTAAACAGGTTCTACTTGGAACCATCCTTCAGCGTAGGTAGGGTTCTACAAAGAGCCTTTTTGTAATAC
This sequence comes from Gogo arcuatus, assembly GCA_028570945.1. Lineage (NCBI taxonomy): Eukaryota > Metazoa > Chordata > Actinopteri > Siluriformes > Anchariidae > Gogo > Gogo arcuatus. Next base: position 3,027,209 of record JAOTRR010000002.1, read on the forward strand.
TAGATTTAACCTTTATGTTTAAACAATGGACAGAAATAATTTGTCAAACAACCTCGAATTACCACAGTAGCCTTTGTACCTTGGCTCTCAGAGTGGGTTCCAAAGCAAACCACTTGGAAAGCTAGTTACTTTCCAAAGAACCCGTGATCAACCCTTCCAGGAAGTGCAAACTCCTGAGTGTAGGTAATAAATACAAATAGTTTATTTCTGCAATTCCTTATAGGATTCCTCAAGCGTTCTGTAGAAGGTTAACTAGCTTTCTAAACATGTCCTACTTCAGACCATTTATATATAACGTGTCGTCCTACAATTAGCATTTTTTCTTAAGAGTATAGATAATAGGTAATGATTGGTCAGACAACCTCTACACTTCCTGAAGGGATTCCTCAAGTGTTCTTTGGAAGGCAAACCAGCTTTCTAATGGGTTCTAATTCAAACTGTCTCAGATAGGTAAACTCGCTCCTTGTAGGGTTCTACATAGAACCTTTGGTATGTCCCACTAGGGAAACTATTAAAGAACATTATCTTTTTTAGAATTATCCATTTTTCCATGCCTGTAGATAATAGATACAAATTTATAAAGCAAACTCTACACCGCCTCAAAGGGTTCCTTGAGGGTTCTTACGGATACCAACTAGTTTAATGAAGGGGTTCTCTGTGGAACTTCTGAAGATGAATTGTGCCATTTTAGGGTTTTATGTATACACACACTGTAGAACCTCCTATTAATGTGCTAGAGGGAACCTTTTTTCTCCCTAAACGTCTAACTGGTAAAATGAAAATAAAATGCCTTTGAAGGTTTAAAGATTTTTTTTTTCCCTTGAAGAACCCCAGCCAAACTTTAATCATGACACTATACCTGTTTCTTAGCCAGAACTGTACCTGAGCTATAATTACTTCCTAGGAAAACCCCAGAACAAGACAGGACTCAGTACCTGAGTTTTTGTCCGGGAGGCGGCTGATTCTCCACACCACAGATCTGAAGGCTTGTTCATACTTTGCAGTGCCCAGAGTAACACGCATGGCTGGTTCTGACCCTGAGATGCTTGCGGAACCAAAGCTGGCTCCTTTATTAAAGCGTGCCTTCAAGGACTTTTCTCCCGTCACACTCTCTCTGCGGAAGTTCTTTACCCATGCATCAGGAATGGGGTAACGGATAGCCACGTTTTCACATGGTATCAGCGTTAGAGGGTCTCTATTGGATGAGAAGCCTGTTGACATCGCTAGCCAGGACTGTAACTCCACCTCCGCACCTCGAACACTGACAACGGTTCTCAGGGTGAAGGGCAGAGTCTTCTCCGCGTATGCTGTCCGAAAACGCAGAAGCTCAAATCTTCGTCCAGATGGGGGCTCAAAGGAGATGGTCCTGGATTCTGTAAACTCAGGTTTGTCTGCACACTCATGCAGTCGACAATCAAGCAGACGGATCCAGCATGTGGTAGTGTTGGGGATGATGTCATGCCGGGACACCACCTCTTTACCTTTCACCTGGACATCGTTGAGGCCTATATGACAGGAGGGTGAGCCCATTAAAAAGGCAAGCACGGAAATCCGAGTCATTACCAGCTGTTGTCTAATATGGTTATCTCCACTGGACAAAATCCCGTAAAAGCTATCTACAACTTCAACCTGAATCTCTTCTTCGGAGTAAGGCACAGGTGAGTTGATGGCGTCCACATCTGAGATCATCACCAGCTGTTCCTGCAAAGCATACCTGAAGCTTAGAAAATCCTGGTAGTCTGTAGTCCCAAGCTTTACCAGTTGGTCCTTCACAGGCATGTGAACCACAGTCACTTTTGGTTGGATCTTGCGCTTCTCCTTGTATACCACCTGGTCCAAGCTGAGAGTATGGACACGGCTGCTCTCTTCATAGTGTTGCATTTTGTGTTCAGAGATCTCAAGCTGGGCACTGAGCTGGAACTCCTTAAAGTGTTTCTCCAGGCCTTTCTCATAGTAGAGCCTCAGCTGACCAGCATCGCTGAGTCTTACAAAGATTGGCCCCCAGTGCCGAGAGGACATGATGTTCTTCTTCTCAGGAATGCGCAGGAGCATGGGCCAGCCATCTTGGGGAGCCATGTGAACCGGTTCATATGGAATCTCCTCGTCATCCCCTGCATCCACAGTGTCATCTGGTAGAGAAGGTTCCTGGTCAGGATCAGAGATCTGCATGCTTTTGAACTGATCCAGGGCATCTCCTGAGAGACCTGAGGGATAAGTACCAGTCCCACTCCCACTATCTAAACTCCCTGCAGTGGAAAAGAAAGGGAAGGAGTCCCTTTGGGTGTCAGGTTTAGGGACAGGGGAATCAAACAAGAAGGCATGAGGTGTCTCCTGGGTTTCATGGCTGTCAGATGACGTCAATGCAGTCTTATTAAAATAGGCACTGAAAGGGTTAATAGAAGAAGGCTGGATGTTTGAAAAATCCTCATGCAGAAAGGGATTCTTCTTGGTGTAAGGAGTGCTGCTGTTTAACAGTGGGCCTTCGAAGATGAACACAGAATCCGTTCCATCTGGGGTTAAATCCAGAATGTTTCGGTCTGTACTCTGGTTTTGAATGGAGGACACAATCAAGTTGCTGTTGGAGTCCTGTAAATGAAAATTATTCAGGTTGCCAGTCCTGTTGGATGGTTTGGGGGCATGCTGATAGGTTTGCTCCTCCACATCATCATCATCATCATCATCAAATGTAACCCAGCTGGCAAAGCGGCTGGTGCTGGTGTTTGATTGGCCATTTGTATGTGTGATGTTGGGCGTCCAGTTGAGTGTATCCATGTTTATTCCCTCATCCTCTAGACAGATAGATGAATCTGTAAAGCAAGAAAAAAAAAAAAAAGGTTTAATTAGTTTAACTTCCCACCTTTCTACATTTTATTGCTCACAATTTAGTAAATCTAGCACAAAGTCAGTCAAATACATCATTTAACTGTGTAAGCACAACATGCACTCACATCCCGGATAAACAGACAGATTACACACGATTTGCTATATCACAAATTTTGATGATTATCCTCTTAACATACACTCATTTGTTTCCCTTAGTTTGTATTAATGCACTGAACTAGCTCACTGTATGTATGCATGTATTGCATTACGTTAGCTAACACCTTTTCCTGTCAGTTTCCAAGCAACCAAAACATCCAAGGCAGCACACTGGAGCTTTTACTTGTGTAGTTGGCTAGCTGCTAAATTTTATTTGCTGACCACAGAGATTAGCAAGTTGTGACTGAGGTAGCTGACTACCAACTCAGTGTTACACAATGTTTAGCTTTCAGTCATCTTTTGCTCACAGAGGGGTTTGGTTTCAGCCACAACGAAGCTACTGACTCAAAGCTGTGTTTTCATAACTATCACGCATATCTCATGACATTACAGAAAATTAAAATTTGTATTTAGAAAACACTAAGTCAGATCCTTATTTTTTAATAAATATTTTTGCATTTAGCTCAGAGAAAGTTCAAAGAAACCAAAAATTAGCACCAAAAATTAATCCCTCAACCAACATGAATGCAGGTGGTGGCTTCGCTGTCTGATAAAGCTGAACTTCTTGCCCATAGCACTTGGGGGGGGAGGGGGGGGGGGAATAAAAAACCAACAAGACAACACATCTTCACCTGCTGCTATTGTTGCTAGGCACCAGCTTTCTGTACTTCAGACCTATTTCCACTGCGGCAAAGAATGAACTTGCACACACTGAGATACACAAAGCAAAGTATGGCCTTCACATGTACTTCTACAAATTGCACAATCTAGCTGGAAATGAAATGAACAAACATAACAGACTCTTGACATTTATCCATCTCTGAAGTTCCAACTCATATTCATATCAGTGAAAAGTGAAGCTTTGCGAGTCAGTAGCTCAGGGAAAATAGCACCATACAAAAAAACAAAAAAAAAAGGCAAAGCAAGTCTTTTCATGTTCCAACAAAACCTAAAGCGAGAGCACTCAAGGCTCAAATCTGAAGCTTGATCAGCAGCAGATGTTAAGGTTTATCCATTTTCAAGAGAGTTGCAATACCAGCAATATTCCCAAAACAACTTGAATTCCACTGTTTATTTTTTGTTCTGTTTTTTCACTTGAGCTACTCAAAAGACAGGCTTCAACAAATCAGCTAATCTTTCAACACTAAGGCAACCGGCTGTTACTAAGCACCAGCTTCTCTTGGTATGTATTATCACGATGCCAGTAAAGCACAAAGCAGTATGAGCTAAATCTAAAAGCACTTAAAAAAAAACTTGGTCAATTTGAACTTTCAACATAAGAATAGAAAAATAAATTTAGAGTGAGCACCAGTAAACCAAGAAAGCTTAGGAAAGAGATTAACCAGCATCAGGGAAAGAGGAATAAAGCACTCAAAAGAAGGAAGCAAAATTGTGAACAACTTCCTTAGTCCATGTGCGAACAACATATTAACAAAAACTCAAGCAAAATTGCAAGCACTTTGTTTGGTAAATGTCAAAGAAATGTAAAAGCATGAATCTCTGACCTGCAGTTTGAGACGATGCTAAAAAGACTCGCCAGCGAGCAGAAGAGCAGACGGGGCTCAGAGCTCAATCCTGCAGCACCGGAGTTAGGAGCAGGTCACGTGAGGCTCTGGCCACAAAGTAGCCCGCATAGCTGAGCGTGTAACTGCCTGTCTGTCTGTCTGTCTGTCTGTCTACCCCTCTGTCTGTCTCTCTCCTCCGCCCACTCACAATGCACTCTGATAGCCTGCCCTCCAAAAGGTATCTATACACACCACGGCCAAAGCCAGCCCTGCCAAGGTTACATGTGCAAAATGGTAATGCTATATTTTTTTTTTTGGTCTGGACGATGTAGACAATGTAAATCAAACAGATCCAACCATCATGGCATACTGTAAGCATACATGAATCAGTCATATTGGTTTTAAAACACACATTTTTGACAAAAAAGATCTACCGAAGTTTGTCAGAAAATATTATGGGTAGGTGCAAACAATAATTACTGTGGGAGCACGGGATTAATCAAACGTTCTGTGGAAGTGGGAGGGACTGATCAAAATCTCTGAAGAAGTGGATAGGAGTGGTGAAGATTGTCTACAGTGGCAGGGATTGGGATTTAAATAAATAAAAATAAAATAAACCTTCCAAATAAACCTCTAATATTCATCTACTGATGTGCCGGTCTGAATCATGGAAGGAGGCTGAAAGTTCGTCCCACATGTTCATACTACAGAAACACCAACACGCCTGATCTCCTGCTGACCTGCTCAGTGTTAATAACAGATGGTCGGCTTGTTGTGTCTCCTGGTTTTTATACTCTAATCTGCCCAGTGAGCACTCTCACACCTCTCTCCTCGATTTCTATTCATCATCAGTCTTTAATCCTATACTACCTGCCTCCACATGCACCTCCCCCCCCCCCCCCCCTCCCCCC
>JAOTRR010000002.1:3125096-3139738 GCA_028570945.1 Gogo arcuatus
TGTGTGTGTGTGTGTGTGTGTGTGTGTGTGTGTGTGTGTGTGTGTGTGTTTAAGAAGCTCATACACTCATAGACACAAAGGTGGGATGGTGTTGTGAGGATGCGCGGTTCAGAGCCTGGGGAGAGCACCCAGGAGACGTAGAATTAAATTTGGCTGGGGATCAGCGGCGAGGGAAACCCGGTTACGAGCCGGATCCATGGTTACACACCCTTTAGGGGGAAAGGGCACTTAATGAAAATTAAGACACTGCTCCTAACTCGCTCGATTCATCAACCTGTGAATGGGACTTGAGATTTCTGAATGAACATTTATAAAACCTGCATGGCTTTCTTATCTCAAGGACTCTCCTTTCTTTTTTCAGAGCAGATGAGCACAGGACAGCCGAGCTGCTTTCTCTCGAACAGGCCATTTAAATGAGCACAAACTGTGTCAGTGTGTGACGTGTTTCATTAATAACCAGCGCAGCGTCGAACAACAAAGACAGATCAACACAATTAATAGTGTTGCACACAGGTGTGACGGCATCTCCGCTGCACTGCGTAAGATTACTGTTTCACGGTGGCCGTGTGAGGCGTTCCGATTATCACAGAGAGCACACGAGTGAGAGAGCATAGAGCTTCAGCATTTCTTCTACAGTCTGAGAAGCGTCTTATAGTGTAGCTAAAAAGCTACGTTGAATGAGTACTCGTTATGTAATCACGTAATCGATGAGCAAAATACTACCAGAAATTTGATTTTTGATTTTCTTTGGCCTGATACTAAATAAATAGCACTTAGCGAGGTGATTTTTATGCATGCCATGTCAACACAGATTTTTTTTCCTCCTCATCGGGTTTGTTTGGTAGCAAGAAAAGAGCTCGGCTCGCACCAGAACGTCATCTAGAACAAATCTCACTGTTTACTGTTCCAGTATTTTAATAATCCACGTTCACATGGCAAATTCTACTTTTAGTCTAAATGACCCATGATGTAGGGTTCGAAATAAGTTCATGCCATTTACAAAAAAAAAAAGTTTTTTCAATTTTCTATTTGTAAAAATGTAATAATAAAAAAATCTGTCCTAAAAACAGTGATTTTATTTGCAGGCAGCAATAAAGTGGTCAATTTTTGTGGTCATTTTTGTGGTCAAATTTCAAATGCCATTTTTTAAAATACAGACACGTATATAGAGCACTATGCACGTTCTACACGGTGTACTCTATGTAATGAGCATATATAGTAAATATGTTGAAGGAGCTTAAATAAAAAAATATTATTCCAGCATCAGGATGAAAACTTTTGCCCACTTTGATTTTTTTCCCCTCAATCTCCTGGGCACGTTTTATGTTCATCCTGTTTCATCCTGTTGCCATTGACTTTTCAGAAAGGCGGCATGTGACGTCATGTGACCGACCCATCAGGTTACAGGAAGATTGCGCAAGAAAATCCAACATGGATGCCAAAGTGCTGGTAGAAAAAAAAAACCCTTATCAGTTTTATCAGTGAGCACATCTGAGGAGATTTACGGTGTGTCAAATCAGAGCTATTTCAACGAAGCTAATTAGCTAGTACAATGAAAAGGCAGTGTTGTTATGGTTATCGAATGTGTTGCTTTAGCTGCTTTTTTTCTATATCAGTACAAAGCTCGCTCTGATCCGCCAGTGAAAAAGGAAAAACAAGTAGACCTCGATGCCAACAGTTTCGATGTGAATGAGTCCCCTGCCAACGAGTCTAGTCCTTCTTAGTGGTAATGTATACGCCTGAAATACCTTAAAATATTCTTCAGACAGGACGGAAGCTATTGAAGAAAAACTATTTTAGACATCTGACCTTGCTGTGACCTTTGGATCAATTCCAAAGTCTAATCATTTCATTTGTTGCGTACAATGAGATATAAATCCTACAAACAGTAAACCATTCATTCTTGAGACACTAATGAGAATCTCGGATGATCGCACGGATGGGTGGATGGACAAAGACATAAAAAAACAGGTAATTTACGCTTTGTGTTATTTACGTTTGATGTTGGCTCCTTGTGACTTTCTTTGCTTAAGAAAGGAAAACAATTTCCACGTCATGTGATTTATGCAATAGGAACACAGCGCAGAGCTGATACACAGAAAGTAGAAAGTAGCTAGCTAGTAAATATAGAAAACCATGGCCTTATTAAATAAATCAAACGCATTTGGATTTTATGTGTTCAATATGCTTAGCTGTGTCATTTTTGTGACTTAAAACGGTGCTTTATATATTTATATAAATATAACAAAAATCAAAAATGCTAATTAAATCAAAGTGTATCGTTCAGAAGTAAAGACAGTGGAGTTCCAGTCTTTGAGCTACGTCTCGGAGGCATCCTGTCTGAGTCAATAAAGGGAAACGCGCTGCTTCTTTACGAGCCTGGATGATGTACATATAAGAGAAGTCTTACTGATCCAAAGCGTGGCCGTAAACGCACTGGCTCAGTGATAAGCCTCCCATAGTGGAGACTGATGCTATCATGTTGAGCAGGGAGACATGATGTAGGGAGGGTCAGAGAGAAGTGAAAACGAGTGAGAGAGTGGAATAGGAGAGAAGCAATTGTGGGTTCCTGTGCTCACGAAGCGTGACGTGTGGAGCTGATTCGGTGCTGGGCGCGCGGGGAGAATCCGGCTAGATGAGCTTGCCGAGTGGAGTCTTAATCTTTAATCAGTGCTGCTGGATCAGTAGCGCTCGTTCACGCACCACTGATAATGCCACCTCCTGTCCCACCGTATCTACTATCGAGCACATGCCGAGCCTTTTTCTGTGTCCTCTGCTAATCACACATACACACTTTTACACAAACACACACGACCCCAATCTTCCTATAACAATCACTCTGCCCTTCTCACACACACTAACGAGTACACATCTTTAAGAGGACAAAAACATCTCGGAGGTTGGCCTTGGCGAGGTAAAAGCTCGTTCATCAGCCAGCTGTCCTATAATCCATGTGATGTAACTAAACAAATCTCAAGGTCCGTCCATCCCGACGCTTTTAAACCGCACACAAAGCCGAGCGACCTCATTTTCTGAGCTGTCATAGCGGGCGAGAATGAAATATCGTTGGTGAATATGAGAGACAGTTTTTAAATATTTTGAGTCATTCATCTGGTAGTTGAATGACCATTCACGCACACACACACACAGATAGTTCTGTATCCATAATAGATTAAAGCTGGCTTGATTGAGAGGTCTTTTTTTCATAAGAATGAATGAATGTGTGTAAAAAAAATGGTGGCTCTATTCTGGTTAATAAGGACACCAATATAGCTACTTCCTGCATCACACTATTACATTACACAGATCCAATCTCACACACACATACACACACACAATCGGATGGCTTAATTAAAATGCTATTCATTGCTTTTGATTAGCAGATAAGGTTAAATGGTTGCAAATGAGTTATTCCAAAACTGACTAGCGTGCATGCAAAGGTGAACACGATTAAACTGTAAATACTTATGTCAACAATTTTTCACTTGCAAATTGCATGCAAATGCCATGTCGTGCACGGTGGAGGTTCACGTATCCCGGGTGGAAATGCCACTGAACTCTGCTAATAAGTGGGAACACAAGCATGACAGTTTCCTGGACGTACCAACATAGTGGAAATGACGGCTCTAATTTTTCGAAAATGAACCAGAGTGTTTACTGCAAAATAAAATTATAGCTCGTAACCCTGGTTATACCACCAGTAACTGACTAACCTTTCTGAAATGTTTGATAATTATTTTATTATTGTGTCCTATAGCTGAAAATGTTTCTTAAAATATGAACATGTAAAAGATACATAAAAATAATGCTTTATAACAGTGTTGTAAATGTGAGAATGATTACCGAGATAAGAATGTTTAAGAACACAAACAAACAGTGTTCATCCTGCTGACTAAGTGGAGTTGTAGAAAGTGTCCGTGCTTTATAGCAGTGTTATAAATGTTTAAAAAAAGTTTCATTCTGCTGTATATAATCTTCATAAATAAATGAAGCTGTAGAAGGCATACGGAATACTTCATAACAGTGTTATAAATGTATAAGAATATAGACGACGTTTCAAAAAATGCCGTATCGCTATTACATCCCGTGTTTATTTTCTCTTTTTATACATCCAAATCTCCAAAAAAAAAGAATTGTCCTTTTGCTCAGTTTAGCAGCGACAGAAAGATGGAACAGCCCAAAAGACACAAGACATATCTGATTCAATATGTAAGGCAATTTGATTGCTGTGTTCTCTCTTCCCCAAAGAACTTCACCAAGAAGGAGAACACATCAGGGTTCCATATATAAACTGTACATGTGAAAGCAGTCTTAGGTCTGGACATGTGATTCGTAAACTCCTTTATAAAGACCACTGAGAGAAAAGTGAGGTGAAGAAGCGCAAGCAAGATCATGTGACTGTTCTCCGAGTGGAAAACCTTCTCCACACTCCACAAATTAAATCCGATAGCCATGATATGCACCTAGACCTTACAAGAGAGGACGAGCTGTCCTCAATATTAGGACATAACATTATATAAACAATACACACACACACACACACACACACACACATACATGCACACTCTCTCTCTCTCTTTGAGAAAGACTCCAGGTACCGATCAACATCTGAGATGTACCTCTCACTTAAAGCAAGCCTAATCTGTGTGAGATGTTTATACGGTCCTGTCTCTGTGCCATACAATCCCACAATCCTCCTCCGACACAGTTACCTAGCAACGCTGAAGCTTGGTCTCCGGCTGAGGGCCAACACAGTGCAGCTGGGGAGTTTTTATCATCGCCGGGTACTTTTATTTGATCTGGACAGATTAAACAGCTATAAGCCGTGCTAGACTTACACAGTCACACACACAGACACACACACAAAAACATACACATACACATGGAGGACAACGTTATTGTGGACAGGGACAAGAAGACATGGCTCTCTTGGAAGCCTCCATGTTGCATGTCGTTCCTCTCTGTCTTTTTTTTTTTCAGACAAAGGACGTGTCGGATCGTGTGCGGATGGCAGCTGCTGTCCCAGCCAAGTGAGGGCTGATTTTAAAGGGGATAAGAGCTCTGGTCTTGGCACAGCGAGACGAGCTGCTCAGAGACTAATTGCAGACTGTAATCTGTACTGATTACTGGTAGAGGAGACGCCAGGTGTGTGCACACGCACGCACGCACACACACACACACACACACACCTCAGCACGATCCAACACAGCTGTAGAATGACCAGACAAACAAAGGCATGAGATAACAGCTCACACACACACACACACACACACACACACACACACACGCACACACAAAATGTCCATGACCGATCATGGTTCATATCCGGGTTTTTTTTGTTTTTTTTAATTTAACCAACACACTGATCTCACTTCGCCGCCTGCAACGTGTTTACATCACAACAACATTTCATCCTAGCAACCGCCACAGGGCTGGGAGACACAGCTAATTCCTATTTGAATTTGTGATAAACAATTCAGGATTTACAGAGAGGCACACATCAAAAAGTTCACACGTCATCGTTTCATTAAGGAGGTATGTGTCAGTGATACACGACAGAACAAACAGAAACTTAGAATCACTGATGCTTTCTGTAAGATGTTTATTTCTAATTTATGTAAGGAGTCTCCAGTCTCAGAGTGCGATTTCCACACAATGTAACTAAATGTTTCGTTCTTCGTAGTTTAATAAATAGAAAATGTGTAAGCAAATTGCTGTGGTATAAAAGGAACAAACCACTTTGGTGTGCTGTTATAGGAAAATAATCAACTTTGGGGTGGTCACTGTAACTCCACTTCATCACGCCACCCTGTCACTTGTTTTCATATAACAGAATAACACGGAGTGTTTTATTCCTGACTAAATAAGCATTTGTGCCGGTCTTTCCTTACTTCCAGATTGCACTCTTAAACATTTCAGACTTTCTATGTTGGTTTTCCAGCTAAAGTTTAACTCTATTACGCATTAAAGATCCCGTATTAGAGCAGAAAATAAGGCAGAGTCCAAAAACGATGGCTTTAGTATCTTATTGTTTTGAGTTTCTATTACTTTGACCAGAGAATATTCATACTTTTTACTACAAAAATGTGTTTGGAAAAGGAGCACAGAGTGGTGCTCTTTTGCTGACACCATCTTGTTGCTCATCCCTTAAAACATTAACGCAACTGTAGCTGATGGAAATCAGCATTTGCATTCACCTGACTTTTCATAACATTTGCTTAACATTTCGCAAGCTGCTGGATGGAAACGTATGACGGAGTTAACGGCCCGGGAGTGTGCAGCTCTGCTTCACATGATTCACAACAAAGGCTACAGGTGACAGCTGACCGCATGCCGAGCAGAAACACGACACCCATGTTTACAGCTCTGTGCTGTACTTAATCTTTGTGTCAGATGACAATTTATTCATGTCATTCCATTACCGCGCTGTAAACCGTCCCCAGTGAAACACTGCTCCACTAATCAGCTGCCTCGCAAACAAAATTACATTTCCAATTGAATTTGTTTCGGCCCAGGAAAAACACACACACACACACACACGCAAGCAGTTGACGGGACAGAGCGGCCTGCTGGCTGTGTCGCAGCCGTTTTTTCTTCTGATAATTGAGTTAAAATACTACAAAGCACGAGAGAGCAGTCACACGTCGAGGCCTGGCAGAGTGTGTGTTTGTTGAATGGGAACAATTCCACATTCCAAACAGTGCATCTCTGGCCACAGGACTGTCTCCTCTCTACTCTCTCTATCACCCGCTCTGTGTAGTGAAGTTGTCTACTCAGATGTCTCCAGTCCCGTGGCCCTTTTTCACTTATCTTCTGCAAACACTGGTGCCGGCCGACTGCCAGAAGCCCAAAGTTTGCTCTTGCTGATAACGCCATGGCAACGGGGGGAGCGGCATAGCTCCACTCCTACTGGAACGTCACCTGACGCAGCCAGATCGTATTTAAGCGATCACCGGGTTTACTGGGATAATATGTTAAAATATGTCCAGCGTATGATGCTTGATCTAACTGGTGTCATCCAGAATGTGCAACAATTTAAGACTCAATTTCACACACATGAACTGAGAACCCAGTATGACAGATCCACCCGAGTCCTCTTTCACTCATTAACAGCCTAGCCATGTGCAAACAAAGGTTCACTAAAGGTAGCATGGATTTTGTTGCAACATCAAAAGCCAAAATGGGACAAAAGAGGCAGTTTTACTTACTTTGTTCAGAAATGTTTGGCATTGCTTAAAGGCTTTGAAGATAGTCATTCATTCATTATTGGATATATAGTTGCATATGTAACTGCATATAGATCTGTCTACTAGGGTTCGAAATAGTTTAGAGAAATCAGGTTTGTTGGGTGGAAATTTTAATAACCGGACCTCCTCTTTGGATTTTAATTCAATATCAAAATGGTTAAGGTCATTGTAGTTATACCAAGCTAATGTGGCTTTCTTCAAAAGACATGTGAAGCCACCAAATCTTCCAAATGCTGCTAACTGTGCTCTTCTGTACACATGAGCTAACAGACGCTCACCGTTGGCCCCACAACTGAAGTAGAGAGGAATGCTGACATTCCCACCCAGACTGAGCACTGGAGGATTCAAGGAGGATTCAAGGAGTTTTTTTCTGTGCACCCATGCCAACATCATAGATGGTGGTTCATAAGAAATGCCAGGCTGCTTTGTCACACAGTACGTCCAGCTGTGAGATTTCTCCACAGACATAACTACTGTAACACGCTCCTTCTTCCCTTCATCCTCCTGTCAAGCTCTGCTTATGCATGCTGAATTGCCTTCACAGTGAAGACACCCATCTCCGAATAAGCAGGGTCATTAGTAGGATTTCAAAGTCACTCCTGTGTCCTGTTAAAGAGCACTTGACAGGCGCTGGCAGAAATGAATCCTGCTGCCAAAGCGAGTCCATTTCTACTGACAAGGTGTCCGTGTCTAATCCGGAACCGTTCCTTGTATTTCTACAGCAAAAGAGACGGCTCTGTGTCGGTTGGAGCACCAAAACACTATGAACCGGTGATGTCAGGAGTCATTTTGTTGCCATGACAACAGCTCAAGCAACTGAAGCAGCCTGAGGAAGATACAACTGGAAGTTGTAAGAAGCTACGTGGGAGCTACATTAATAAAGCATCTTATGTCTTATGTGTAATTTGTGCAGATGTGCTGAAAGATTTGAAGTTTGTTATTATTTAACAAAGCGCATTGTGTAACTCCGCATTCGATTATGTAACGTTCGGGCTGTTATGCTGGTGGAAGTGCGGGTTGGTGCCTCGGAAGGTTTGCTTGCTCCCTGAACCATCACTAGCATCTTGTTAGTAGAAACTGTGAAAGTGTGGATTACTTCCTTCACGCTTAGTAAGTTGCTGATGCAAATATTCTGGAACCTGAAAGCAGGATTCCTGAAAACAATGCAATGGTGTTACGTCAGTATGTTGCACATAGATATACTGTATAAATATACATATATGAGACCTTAGTGCTACACGTCCATCCATCACCAGCCTCTTCTCATCAATTTACTCTGCTGCCACAGCAGATCCACATACATAGCACCGAGTTCATAAGACCGCTGACTTTCAGTCTTTTTAAATCAGCAGGTGAACGATTAGGGTGCAACCTCTCAGTGCTCTCCAGCTCACGATATAATCCTCATCCCCATTCATATAAGCATGGGAGTGGGTTAATCTGTGGGCTCAGGGTCATCAGGAAAAGCCTCCTCGCTGGGTGTTTAATAAGCGTCGTGACTTCGGGGCCTTGACCCATGCAGGGTGAGTCAGCACAGCCTACTTCGTTTGGTTTTTCTCTATCTGATGAGCTCGTTCGGGAGGCTGGCAATGTGGGAGAGTCACGGCAGAAAGCCATCTCCGAGCATGGCTAAATGAACAACCATTCAGAGAAGGCGGGTCAACAGGGGCCGAGGCCACTCTGCAAGAAAAGCTAAAGGATGCGGCAGGATTGAAGAGGGTTCTCAGGGCTGGAGAGAGATGGAATGACTGTGCTTTGTGAGCAGGCAGGGCGTGTGTGTGTGTGTGTGTGTATGTGTGTGTGCTTATGATTCAAGAGCTGATTTGCACATTAAAGGGCGAAAATGTAGCACAGCTTTGAGGAAGCCACCAGCAAGAATTTCTACTTTCTGAATAAATAAAGAAGGCTGACGTGAAATCTAGTGCTGAAAGTGATAAAACATAACCTTTTTGAAGCTGTGAAACAATGCAGCCTCAGTGCTGGATGGGAACAACACCCTGAACATGTTTTGACATTGAGAAATATCACTCAGTCTCAGAAAGCGCATACTCCCCTCGGTTCATCAGGAGGCTCAGGCCGTGTGTGTGTGTGTGTGTGTGTGTGTGTGTGTGTGTGTGTTTGTTTGTGAAAAGAAGAGATGGAAAAGAGCAAAAAGAGAGTGAGGTCATTGGAGTGAGATGCACAGAGAAAGTGACGGCACAGTGATGGAGCAAAGAGTCATTTATTCAGAAGGGTGGCCCTGGACCAGGTAAAATATATAGCTGTTTATGTACTCGGCAGTCCGGCTGTCTCCTCTCTGACAGAGCAAGAATGAAAGCAATCTGAATAAAATATGACACTGCTGATGGGCCGGGAGTGGAAATGGAAATGACTTGAAATCTCCCGAGCTTCCAGAACAGGATCTGTCCGGATGGGAATTTGGAGCTTGTCAGGTTTCTCCGACAATCAGGACATCGAGTCCACTGGGAGCAGCCTGAGATGAGCAGAGGATCCAGCAGGTCTACATGAAACTGGGCGTAGAAGGACGAGCGGCGCCGCTAATACATGTCCTCTACAGCCTGTTCAACTCGCATGCAATAAAACATGAGCCATCTCCGGTAGAACGCTGTCAGACGGCCAATCTCTCTGAAGTTAGTCCACCACGGGCGCACGAGTCCTTGTGCAGGTCCCTCTGTGAGAGCACGATCCATGAAGTTCACAGAAAGTCTGAGTAAACAATGCGGCCCTCATAACATCACTGATACACCGAATCTCCACAGAGAATAATGTCAAAACCTTGGCCTATAAAAATATTTTTAATTTCTGCTTGTTACAGCAGAAACTGTGATTCATAAAATTCCTTCCAATGGATGCTGCTAGTTTCTTCACTCCAGGTTTCTGCTTACATTTTTTCCAGCCCAGTAATGAGCCCCACCCCCAAATAAAAACAGAGCTGCCCCAATCTAATGCTTCTGATTTAAAAAAAAAAAATAAAAAATAAAAGACTACACAGCATATGGTGTTTAAACAGTGCAGGTAGATTTTTTGTAGCAAAAAGGTTGAGGTTTGTCAATATTTTCAGTTACACCTTGTAGGTAGAAGACGGCTCTGAAAGTTACAAACAGCTCCTTTAAAGTTAAGTAGGATAATTATATAAGCAGGGTAAATTTTATAAGGTTAATTTTATTGTAGAATGCTGTTTCTGCTGATAGAATTTAAACAGCTGTCACAACTATGCTCTATTTAACTGGTGTGCTTCATTTCTGAGCATATAATATTATAATGGCTGATTTTATTGCTTACACAACAGCGCTGTTGAATTCTGGATTCTAACTCAGGTCAGGAGGTGTTGATTAATTCTCTAGAACAGCAGATCTGACTGTAGTGTAGCTGCAAATCACAGGTGTCTATTAATGCACTCGTTATAAAAACACTGTAAAACACTTTGGGACATGCTCTTATAGGAAAATCATCAGTAACAGTAACGATACTTCATCACACCACCACAGGGTTGATTATTTTCCTGTAACAGCATGACACGTCTCCAGTCTCCCACAGTTCTGCCTTGTAGCAGTGTCTATAAAGCAGGTCCCTCTGACCTCCAGGTGAGAGACTATATGAGTGTGTGTCCTTATTCGAATGGTCCAATGTCACCGCAGTGTTTTTAAAAGCTCAGCTTTGGAGTAAATGAATTTTTCTGAGCTGGAACTGCATCATGTGCGGAGCTAGTTTTTCCCCTCAGTGCTGCCAGGAAGCCAGTGAAATGCAGACAAAGAGACAGACATGAGAGAGAACTGAGAAAAAGAAAGAGGTAAGAGAGAAATGAAGGTCTTTGCACACCAAAACAGATGTTTTATCCATTTAATGGATGGCGAAAAAACAGATTTGATTTTCCTTGAAACAAAGCCTCACAGATCTTTGATAACAAGGAGGTTTGCTTCATTTTAAAGTCAGAACATCAGACGAAGAGAAACGTGGATTGACAAACTGATACAAACACATCTTTAACTGAACCTCACGTGATTCAGCTCTGTTGTTAATCCATCATCAGTTTTCAACTCAACTAAAAATAACACATTTTAAGAATGACCCCCTGTCCATCGTATCTGTTTTTTCCCCTGTCAATTACGCAGCTGGTGTGACACCTTTGGAAAGAAGTCGAAGGGCATATCTGCTTCAATTCAGCTGAATAAAGTGACGTGTGGACTACAGAGCAGACGAAAGAAATGACAGAGCGGGGTTTATGACACGGCTTTGTGTGGGTATGAGGCTCTAGCTGAGACAGTTAATAAGTCTCCCAGAGGGAGAGCAGTCAAGGGTCTATCATTCATTAGGCGGCCTCCATCATCACACACCTTCTAGACACTTAATCACTAGGACAGAAAGAAATGTGAAGGTCACAGAGAGAAGAGAAGAGAAGACATGGTGCAGGATGAGAGTGGGAGGGAGGGACGGAGTGACGACGCATGGCCTCGTTTTGAAAAAAAAAAGCTTTGTGGGTTCTCGCTTACAACATGCGTCGAAATTCAGTCACAACATTGAATGAGAATATTTTCAGTTATCGCTTTGCTAATCTCTGTGCTGTGACTTGAAAAGCAAAAGCGCTGTGAATGGAACTGAAAAGCGACATCTGAGCACCATCCATATTTACAAGCATTTCAATCATGTATTTTCTACCTCGCTGATTTGCTTTGCTGTGTAATTTATCTAAGGGGGCGGCACGCCTGGGTCGTTGACAAGCCGTTGACTGCTGTTAGAAGATCTCAGGCAGACAAAAGTTCCTCACTTCACTGCCCCAAAATAAAAAGAGCTTTTGACCTCCTGCTCATCCGCTTTTCACCTCTGAACTGTGACAGACGTCTGCATAATTCCTGCTTGGGCCACTGGGAAACCTTGAACGGCCCGTCTACTACAATGCAAATACATCCCGGTGGCTGAGCCGTAGAGTCTAAAGGCGCATTAAAGCCCTGAAAAGAACTCACGATTGTAAACGGACATGCTCGGAACTCGCACCCGGAGCCGATCAGACTGCACTGACAACCGTATCGAAAAATATAATAGCTACTTTCTACACAGGAATTTGTATTACATTTGAATATGAAAGAAGTTTGGCTATGCTGTGATGCGCAGGCGTAGGTTGGAGCTGGAGCTGGAGCTCGAGATGTGAGATAGTGGCTATGTTCATGAGCTGTGATAACAATAAGCAGAACTCCAGCTGGAGAGAAATTGTCAAGGTATCAGATTTAAAAAAAAAAAAAAAAAAAAAAAAGTAAGCGTAACGGAGAAGTGAGTTCCAGAACTGAGTCGTCCATGATGGTTTCAAGAAAACAAGTGGCTGACACATTTCCTGCCAGCAGAGCCCTTCCTCCGATAAGACAACGCTCCTGTCAACAGGAAGTCCTCTCAGCAACAGCTCTCAGCACGCCACACAACTTCAGCCCCCTCTCCCTCGCCTCAACATTCAGGGCAACCCGAAGAGACAGAGGGGAAAGACGAGAACATAAACGAGAGTGTGTGTGAGCCTGAGACCTTCAAATGCTCTTGGTCTGAGAGACAGGCTTTTAAAAAGCTTTGCACAATGCTCCTGAAATCAATTAACGTGCAGTTGCTGGTATCAGCATTACACAAGGCGTCCCATTACCTCAGCTCACAGAAATAACCTCAGCCTGCTTGGACGAAGTGGACGATGTTAACATAGCCTCGGCACACGAACACACACACCCACACACGCACACACAAACACATGCAGTCTTTTGGCATGGGTCACTGCCTTAAGTCATGATAAAAACATTCAGCCACAAAAACCCCCTCATTACTTTAAACATTTAAACACACACAAGCAGCAAGAAAAGTTGTCCAAACTCGGGTTAAGTGCTCAGAACATTTGAGTTTGACCTTCGTGAGGCAGAAGCTGCTCTGTTTAAACAGCTGCTAATGGGAGAACTGGCAAGGGGGGAGAGAGGGAGAGAGAGAGAGAGAGAGCAGGCACTTTCTGTGGGCTTCTGTGATGACATGCAGCCACTTTTTTTAGTATGAAGGGCTTATCTTTGTCTCTATGGTAACTGTGTCTCTGGGTTGTTATTAGAAACCCTGAACTTCCCGTGCTTCTGCAGAATCAGCCAATCAGACACAGTGCTCTCATAGGCGGGGAGAGCTCGTGCTATAGGCAGCTGAGAGCGGCCACATGAGGGGGCCATAGAAACAGAGGGCCAGGAAAAAAACTTACTCCCAGGGAGCAGATAAAAGAAAACAAAACAAAACAAAAAAAGCAAATGCTTCTCTTAAACAGCACGGCACAAAGACGAGGCCTGGAGCAGAACTGTCCATAATGGAAGTTTCCAATGAGAATAAAAGTCCAGACCTATTTATAGCAAAAAGATTATGCATGCCAAAAAGACAGTTCTGATTTTTCCAGAAGGACATTACTGGGTTTTTTTTTTTGGAAACTTAATGGAAAATACAAGGTCAGCATGTTGGTCTCCAAGAAAGATGTGGTTTAGAGACTCGCAGACAGACAGCCACAGAGACAGAGACAGTGAGAGAGAGAGAGAGAGAGAGAGAGAGAGAGAGAGAGAGAGAGAGAAGAGTCCAGCCCTGACGGCTTTAAAGCCCTGGCTTTAAAGGTGTTGTCGTGTATTCACACATTCCTGCACTCGAGTTAAGAGGCAAACACTGGCAGGCTTAGGCTGAGCACGCCGCTTAATGCTGCTGAATGCTAACAAGCAACAGAGCGAGCTCAGGATTAGCAGAGCACAGAGAAGAGAGAGAGAGAGAGAGAGAGAGAGAGAGAGAGCAGGCAAACAACATATTTTTGATGAAGAAGAAAAAATAAATAAAAAGCAGAACTCCTGAACAGGAAAGGAGCGATCTGAGAACCTCCTGACCACAGCTGCCTGAGTGAGACGGCAGAAATGAAAGAAGAACCGAGATGATGATAAAAAGCTCAGAGGAAATATTAAAAAGAAAAACACTTCTCATCTACATCTGAGTGTATTCCTGTATGCAATGCTGTGACATTCTGCAGAGTGGAGTTTCCTATCAGAAAGTATTGGCACTCATGTAAGACTTCCCTCACTTCTCCCCTCTCTAGATGTGTTTGCACATGTCCAAACTTTTGTTTGTTTATTGAATGCTGCATTTTGGTGGCGAGACTCGGAGCAAAGTTCTGCTAAAACCCAAGTACTGACCTTGAACGTGTTCAATCCATATAGTGACAAGCACAAAAGCATGAGAATGTCTGAGAAGAGAGAAATGCAGAGAGAAAGACAGGAGAGGGAAGGACCTAAGCACGTAACCCAAGCAAGTTCACATGCAGAACCAGCTTGGACCTCACACTGTTTACACATGCGACGCCTGTTATCTCCTCCGTACCCTTCCACGGTGATAGCAGCACGGCCCCCTCACATGCACAGGCGC
>JAOTRR010000002.1:3146860-3158250 GCA_028570945.1 Gogo arcuatus
GTAAACACGAAGGAAAGTGGGCGCAACTTGTTCCGGGCGCAACTTGTTCCCGCTGCCCGTATAAAAGCAGCTTAAGTGTGTATTCACATAAAGCAGTGTGAATGCGTACTCCCAACAGTGCGGTTCTTTAGGCAAGTACAAACACAGTAAGTGAACTCTAGACGGAAAGCGATTTGACTCTGAATCAACTCTACTGCAGGAAAGGAACCAAAGACACCGTGTTTTGGGTTTGTAGACATGAGCTGCTAACCTGAGCCAAAGCACAGAGCTGTGGCGCTGCAGAAATACCGTGTGTTCTGGAGAGTTGGATTTCTTTCGCTGTGTTTCTCATCAATGAAAGAAAGAGTTGTTATGAGGATGCTTTCAGCTCTACACGCCCTCAAACAAATGGTTTTTATTTTTGCTGTTTTGGTTTGTTTAATAATGTGTGATGTGAAACCAAACCAAAAGAATGAATTTCATTCTGATTCAGACTGAACCAAACTAACAGGTGTGATAGCACCCTGTAAGATTCTTTCAACTTATTTCCATAATCAACTTCAGATTTCATATCTGTAAAAATTGGTGTTGTACTTTTCTATTTTTTTCTTCCACATAAATCAAAGTGATATATTTTCCGCTCACTCAGTCTAGCTACCAATTTAAGCATTTTGTACCACTTTTAACAATAACAAGTTAGGTCTAGTCTAGGTCTAGTCAAAGTTCTACTTTGCATTTTTGTTAAAAAAAAAAAGCACTAAGGGAACAAGAATTAGCAGAGTGGTTGGATTAGCATGAGCATTTTTCTTATAGATCTTTTAAAAGATCTTTCTCTGTTTGTTTTAAACTGGGAACCAGGAACTACACTGCTTTGGAACTGCTTAAGATTCTATGATAATATGATTCTTTGCTAGTTTTTGTTCATTTCTGAAAACATGTACAAAATACACCAATACACCCGACACATTTCTGACTACTGCAACCTCTGAGAAATGAAACTTGCTGCTTTGTCAAATCTTCCCCTTTTCCCAACACTTGCATGGGGATGTTTTGTGAGAAATGCCACTGTCATTATTATGCAAGCTGACACGCCTACACAGATGTGGTCATCTAGAAAATTATGTTTTTATAACATTTACAGAAAAGCATTTAAAATTAACATTTAAAACCATGATTATTGAGGCTTACACAAAATGTCCCTTGGAGCCTGGACTACGATGCAGAATTTTTCTGTTTGTATTTCAATGCACATAGTTATATGTATTTCCACCACACTTATGATACAATAAACATGAAATAATTCTCCAAATATGACACATCTGTTTTAAACCTGAAATAATTCTCAACAACAAATCAGCCTTTTTTAGGCGTGAGTGAGAACACGCTGTCGATGAGTGACAGAGCGTCCAGACGACGGCTGTGACTGAGATAAAATAAATGTTTTCAGCATGGCTGCTTCATATTAACTGAAAAACAAGTTCTTCAACCAGTGAAGTCAAAACGAACAGAGAGGCTGAGTAAATCAAACAAACAAAAAAAAATGACAGGAGAGAAAGTCAAATAAAACACTGACCAAAACCTGTTGCAGCAGCAACATGCTCTTCAGGGACATCTTTTTGGCACAGTGTGTGCACAATAATTATCGTTTCTGCTCACCATGATCATTTTGTGTTGCTGGACCAAAACCACCAGCAGCCTGAAGTACAAATGAGAGTCTATTCTCTGTGCAATGTCATTTCCCATGTGCAATGTAAGTGAGAGATAACACCGAACAAAGAGGAGTGATAACGGAAAATAACGGACAAGAGGAGGTTATTTTCTGCCGTTTCCTCTGCCGTGTCCTTTATTTTCTGACATTGGGACGCAGCATTATCTCACTTACACCATGACTGCTGAACATCGTTTAAACAAATGGATGCTTTTTAACTATTTTGCTTCCTCGTAGCTGGATAATACAACAACAGCAACTCATTTTATATCATTTTATTTAGCTAGCTTTCAAGACCCACACCCACATACTGATTGGCTATGACTGTCGTTGCTATGGTTCCATATAAACAGACATTATATTGCTCTGTTCTTGCTTTTAATTAGATTATGTTTTAGTCAAAGCATAACTATAGGCCTAGCCTAAACCATTACTAATCACTGTCAGAGCTGGGATTATATGCTGTTATGGGAAAATAATCAACATCCTCTGACCAATAAACCCACCATGACACAGTGACGTCACAACCAAATGAGACGGTGTAGTTAGTGTCCAATTTCATGTATTCCTCACCTAGTAATACACACTACATCATTAGAGAAACATCTCATAAAAGTCATTCAACCCCCCCCGAGGAAAAAAAGGTTCAGCCACTGACTGCACACCAACAGAGCTGTCTCTATGGCAACCAAACTCTTTCTCCTCTGCCGTTACACGTCTGAATGTTTACTGTCAGTATAATCTGTTCAGTGTGTCAGCAACAAATTATCATATTAACATGCTCTAAATACTAAGAGAAAAATATGCACTGATTTAACACTGCCTGGGCGTGCGCTGGCGTCATCATGGCTTCCCTCATTGATTTTCTGCAAATCATATTGAGAGGCAGCATTATTGAGGCCGTAGCCTGTGCGCTGTTGCTACTGCACGTGTCGATTTTCATTGCCTGGAGTTAAACGAATAGATTTTCATCACATTTTCCCATCTATGAAGATTGGCCTTAAGCCAACAGCGACCCAATCGTCCTGATAAGTAGGCCTTCATAGGCTGACTCGTCCATTTTCGAATCTATTACATTATTTTCATCACTTTCGCTCTAAGCCATGTCTTCCCTATTTCTCATCACTGCCTACATGTGAGGCATTTTTAACAGGACGGGACTCTTCCACTTCTTTAACTCCTTTGAATGTCTGATTCATTTGCGCCTGGGGCAAACCGTTTCCTTTTAAAAGTGGGCCAAAAGCAGGGGGCCAAGTGTGGTACTGCTGTCCAACTAGAGCTGGAGAAAAGACAAGCAGGATTAGCAACATAATACTTTATCCTCCGTGTTTCTGGAGCCAGGACCCTCGCATGAGTCTGCAGGAGTCTTCACAAAACATTGATCCCTTCTTTTTGATTAGAATTATATACCATTCTTCTTCCTCTCATGCATTTATCACGCTACTTGCTTGCCACTGGCCTTTCTGCACACCATGCCATGATGAGTTGGGATGAGAGTCAGCTCATCTCAGCTTTGGAACCATGTGAGATTTAGCTCAGAAATGTATTTTGCATTGGACTGTTACTGTTGTGCATCCATGTTTCCTTTGATTTTATTTCGTGTTTATCTATTTCCTTCTCATAATTCTGTCCAATATCCATCCAGTTGCCATGTCTCCTCTCTCATAGAGCATCCTGTGGATGATTAACAACTTCGGTTTTGAGTAGAGAACCTTTTCTGAAATAAAAAGGAAAAATATGGATATGGATATTAATTAGGGTTCTCCGGGAGGGACAAACCGTACCAACCCCAAGAGGACGGTGACCAGCCACAAAATATCTTTTGTATATTTCTCCAACTAAAATGAGCTTTTCAGCACAAGATACTGTCACTAAATACTAATAAAATAATCCATGATGCAGTGGTGAGTTACCACCCCGAAGTCCTGAAATACTTTATTCCCCAGCTTTGTACAACAGCGTTTGGCCAATGATCACAATTTTTAATTTATTAATGAATGACATGTCATAGTTTTTAACCATTTGTAGTTACATTTAATGTTTTGGAATGTCTGTGAGACATGTTATTGAGCTGTTATGATAGAAACAATATTCTGTATATCTTGTATCTGTATTTTGAATTGAATTACAACTGGCACTACTGTCAGATCCATGCTGTTAAATCATTAATCAATACCTTTACATTTGAGAATTTAACAGCGCTGTGCTATAAGAAAAAATCTACTCACTGTTGATTCACTTGCTCCTGTGGCACCTCAAAAAAAATAAAATCATGTGACAAACCACTGACATTCAGCCAATCAGGGCAACATCAGAAATTCAGAAGCCAGTATCAAGGCATTGTAGATATTTTAGAGGAGTGTATTTGGAAAGAGTACTGAAAAGAGGACCTGTATTAGTTTGAAATCGCTGACTATACCTTTAATAAAAGTGCTGCATATTGCATTCTAACTTGAATGTATTTTGCTGCGTCGTTGTGCTGAGTCAAATATACTACACAAATATAGTCACAGGTTGACTTCCTTTTATTATTCTCCAATCATTCCTGTTTTTCTCTGGGACAATGCTCACTAATTATATTTCACTCACTGTAGGTCTATAGAGCGCCATAAAATCAATGTCCATGCAAATGACCTGAGAACTTTTGATCAGTTTTTTTTAAGTACGTGATTCTTATTATGTCTCGCCTTGCTTGTTCATTAAAAGCCTTTCAGCTCCCACCAGACAGTGCTTGTATTTATTCGGGTAGGAGGTCTGTGGTGTTTCTTTGTGGACTGGACTCAGATAAACGAGCCTGTCTCCACATCTCCTGGGCAGATTGTCCATTTGTCTATGTCACCATTTTTGTCAACTGCAGTAAAGAGGAGTAGGCTGGGTAATCTTCCAGTCCAGTTGGAACATGGACACTGGTAATTAGTGGGCTCCTGCGTCATGAATCACTAACCAGTAGACAGACCACAGAGCGGACAGACAGGCCAAATCAATCTGCACTGGTGTCCCATTCGTAGGGCCATGTAGTGGAATTAATATAATTGACCTTTGGCGGAAAACTGACAACATGCTAAAGTGCTGAGCAACAGCCGAGTCACACATCATTAGAGCTGACTGGAACGGCAGCGATGCCCTGTTTATCTCCATGACATTACAATGAAGGAAACTATTCTCACTGCTACATATGTGCTAGTCTAATATTCACATTGTAGCTCACAAAATTAACGGTGCAGTTTGTCATTTTTTGAGTGCACTGAACTTGCATTGTAATGAAGCATGATATGAATTGTGTCCCATTCCAGGTAGTCGGAGGTCCAAGGACCAAGGTTGTCAGAGCACAGGCATATCCAAAGCATAAGTGAAATCAACAGGCATGATAACAGTGAAGGAGACCTTGTAAATGTACACAGACAGAACGGGGTGTAAATATAAAACAGGCGAATACGATTGGGCTAAAAACCAATGACAGGACGGGAGCAGAGACAGGACTGGAACAAAATCTAAAACATAAGCACATGGTGCTTGTTGCCGTGACACAAGAAGCCTTTCAGAGGTAGATATATTCACTAGGTGGACAAAAAAGAGCAAACACAGCAAACATTTTTAAGTTATTGCAGAGTTTTGCTTGAAACAGTGGTGTGTAAACGTTGTTGATTATTTGCAGTGTTAGTCAAATGGCCTCTTCTTCCAAAAGCTGGCGGTTCTTGGACACGTTTATTGATGAAATATACCAGAATTTAGCAAAGGCTAGAAGTCTAGACTAGCATTCTTCTTGCCTCAAATTGAATATTTCCTCTCTCTTGACCCTGCTAAAACCTTGAAAAGGTACAGAGGTGGAGCTAAATTCCAGATCAGAAAAACAGAAAAACCACCCAAAACTACCCCAACCCGTATCACAATATTGCAAATCATAATAATTTTTTATTTGGTATCTTTGATATTATATATTTATTACAGGTCTAGAAACATTACAACATTCAACATTACATACTTCACCTTTAAATCCCCAAGCTCTGTACTTGTGAGTTTCAGCCTTGCCTGGGAGTAAAGCCTGCATGTGGTGAGCTATTTCTGCCCGCAGAGTAAATACATGTCTGGAAATAGTAACGTGTTCACGAGGCAAAAAAGTCACAACAACTCCATAATGAATATGTTTCATAGTCTTTTGAACGAGCGTAAAACTACTGTACAGGATCAGTGTGTCCTTGAGCCTGTATGAATTGAACACACACTGTGTGAATGAATACCTGGCGTGAAATAATGAATGAGCTGTACAAATCTGATGAATGAAAGACCTTCACCTTTACTGAGGAAATTATTCTTCTCTCTCTCTCTCTCTCTCTCTCTCTCTCTCTCTCTCTCTCTCTCTCTCCAAACATGCTGAGGGGTGGCTAAATAAAAATGTCTTAACCAGACTTTTTTCTTCCCCTACCTGTAATTATGTATCGAGGCTTGAAAAAGAAGGCAGCGCCTTTTAATGCGCTGGAGAATTAAAGGCCGATAAGAGGCTCTTTAGAGGCTGCCAGTGCCATTTACCCAGGTGAACTGTATTACTGTAATATGGATATCAACAGGTCATGCTCTGTTTGCACATATAATTAGAGCTGAGCGTGCACTGAGAGCTGAAGACATGACAAAGTGGAATGGTGTGTGTATGTGTGTATTTGGAGGGATCAGCTATCTGGGCGCTATTGGCTTTGTCCTGAAGTCTCACCTGCAGAGGACAGAGAGTCCCCTCACAGCGTCGCATAACCACATTATAAAGACGGTTCAATGCGCCACTTCATTAACGGTGACTTCAAAGAGTAATTGGCTCATTAATGCAAATTCAAAGACTAATCAGCTGTAAATTCTTAATTGACTGATGATATGTGCACCTTTTACCTCCCGTACGCATCAGACGAATTAATTAATCATCTAGAAATAATGATCATCTAGATCGATAACAATCAATTCATCGCTATGTGCTGCCAACAGATCCACTCCACACTCAGTGTGTGAACATGTGCACTAACGATACAATCATTATCTGATTTCTCAATTACCAGATAAACAATAAACAACATCGAATTAAAGCTGATATCAGATTTTATCCCACACTGCTGTTCTCGATTCTGACTGGTCGAAAGGTGTTGATTAATTTTCTAGAACAGCAGTTCTGACAATAGTGCAGCTGAGATTTATATGAATGTGCTCGTTCTAATACGTTATTGTTTCTATAGTAACAACAGTAAAAAACATGTCATTGTTGATATGGTGAAGTTTTCTGTAAGGGGAAGTTTATTTAACATTTATGGAAGGAGTCTCCAGTGTCAATGTTTTGTAACAGTCAGAGGTAAAGCTGTAACTTTACAGTGGAGTTTACGCGTTGTGGTTTCCTTATTTTTTGTCTTATCAACTTCAAGAGAAAGAAAGAACCTGGTGAGGGAACGGTTGTTTATAGCTGCTATAAAGTAAGTGAGAACTGGAACTAACTTCTTTCTTGAACATTCCACAATACTGTATGTAAGTATAAATTTAAGTATAAATGGATAAAAAAGAAGAGTGGTAGAGTTCTCACTGTCATATTTGTTTCCAAAATCTTTACAAGGAAGCATAATTATTATACGTACTGTATAAAGAATTGACATTGACTCCTTAGAGGTTTTAAAACATTATTTTGAATATCGGCACTTCTAGGACCTTTTAAACGTAAAGCTAAAACATTTAGCTAAAAACGAGAAATGTCTTTTTTTAATACAAAGGCTGTTTAACATTAATAGTATGCATAAATATTAAAAGATATTATTCAATTCTTACTTCTCTGTCCTGTCATGAAGGTTATTCCACGAAAAATACATAGAAAGGGAGAAATAAAGTTCCACATTGACATGAAGAATAACGATCTCCATTCGCAATATTAACGGTTCGCATTCTACGATTCTAGTTGCGGAGGTCTGGATTGAAAACTGGAAATAACAATGAATATTATTTATTTATATTAATGTCTTTAAACTATGGATTAAAAAAAGAAAGGTTGAATCACTTCTATTCGGAGTGTGTTTGCCTCAGGTGGTGAGAACTTTATGAGGCGACAGACTTTGCATCTGTCCGGCAGAGCGTGAATAAATCCAGCACCATTCCCCTGGAATCCTTTCCATTATGTTGGAGCTCTTGTGCGCCTAAATTCAGCTTAAGGCCGTAAGAAAGAGAAACGTATCTATAAATCATGTTTAATAAGCTCCCTGTAGGAAGATCGATATGCCCGTTGCACCTCAGAACTTCACCGTCGCAGTTAACATTTGTCAGTGACGACTGCTCCCTGAGTAAGATTTGCTCAGAAGGGATATTTTTATACGGCAGTGTGAAAAAGGAACGCGCCCATTTATCAGTTATTGCTATTTCCTTCTTTATGTAATAGATTTTACGATCCGCTAAATCACAAGACTTTTAAATTCACTCTTTTAAATTCCTAACAATCTGTAAATTTGTATGTGATAAAGTGATAAAGGTTAAAGTTTAGGGTCAGGGTTCGCGTTCACAGCTTTTCTTATGATTTCATTCATGTGAAATTATGAATAAAATCCAACCACACTGACCTCAAATATCTAATTAGATCAGGTTTGAAAGAATATAATTCAGAAATGGGGAAATAAGTAGGATGAGTAGATTAGGTTTTTTTTTTTTTTTCTGACACACAAATCAGTCACTAGTATATTGCAGTCATCAGGGTTTGTTTGTTTTTTGCGTTTTTTTTTTAAAAACACCTTTTTATCTAATTTTATCTAAAGAAAAGTCCTGGACCCAAGTGGCTTTTACTGCCAAACAACTTTTTTGGACTTGTGGTTCATATATACAGTATACATTAGTGTATATACAGTATATATCCAGTCATATATACAGTATTTCTTGGTGGAATGACTCAACTTTAAACCCATCTGAAATCAAAACTGAGTATTTTTTTTACCTCTTTTTCTTAGTTCATTTCACTGGTCAGTTTATCAGAATCAAATTTGTTGTTTTTTCCATATTTTTTATTACATTAATCAGTCATTGTGTCCAGCGAGCTAGTTATATGGTACAGTCCAATAAATTCTTTCTTTATACCACAGTGCTGTTGAATTCTCAGTCCTTATTGGTCAGAGGTTGTTTGTTTGTTTGTTTGTTTTAAATAACTGCAGCTCTGACAGTAGTGCAGCTGCAAATCATAGTTGTATATTATGTACGTTGTATTATTATTATCATTTCTATAATAACCACTGAAACAGAGACCTGTATGCCAGTATACATAAACGGTCACATAAAAATGTGTGTAATCATTAACACGGTGAATTTTTCTGTAAGGAGATGTTTATTTAACATTTACGGAAGTTATGGAAGAGTCTCCAGTGTCAGTGTTTGTAACAGTCAGAGGTAAAGCTGTAACTTGAAGTTTTCCAAAACTATTTGTAATATTAATTTCCAGGAGGGAAAGACTGTTTATAACAGAAACTTGTTTCGTGGACATTCCGCAACATGAAGTGTAACCATAAATGGATAAGAAGTACAATGTGCCATTCATTAATCAATAAAAAATGGAATACTTGGTATTTGCAAGGTTAGAGTTCGGCTCATATTATACCAAATTGCTGTATATGTTATTGACTTGAGGTGTCAGGAGGCTTATTTCTGGTTAATTGCAACTGCAATTAACACTCCATTATGAAACATGGTGCTGTGTACATTTCCTGTCCCCTTTTCACCATGTTCCTCTGTTCATATTCCTCCTGGTCATCTCCATCTCTGAGCATTTGGACCTGATTACGCAGTTAGCTGGACACATGTCTCTCAACTTTTCCCTCACAGAGCCACCTCAAACATCTGACGGAGGACAGAGAACAGAGAGGGGTCTCTCTCTTTCTCTCTCGCTCTCTTGCTCACTCAGTGTATCTGCGAGCAGGTAGAGCAGGGGAGCAAGGTCCCTCATTTGTATCTGTCAAGGCTGATTAATGATATTTCATCCTCTCTATGTTCTCCTTTTTCTTTTCTGTTGCTTCCCTCTCTCTCTCTCCCTCCCTCTTTTCCATTTTTTTTACACCTGCTTAACATGGGAGCTGGTTTGGAGCAGAGGTGCAACTTCATTTAGTAGGACACGTCATGCTTGTGTGCAAACATGGCGTCTCTGCGCTCATACGTGTTTGTTTTACACGTGCTTTAGCTTATAGAACACATACATAGCGTCTAATCATGTCAAGGTTGTGATGCTGATTCATCAACCCTTCCCTCATTACACACACACACACACACACACACACATACACACTCACGTGAGCTATCGTGTTGCTGCAGTAGCTATAAAGCCCACAGCATTTACTGCAGTCCAAACAAGCAGCATCTCTCTCTCTCTCTCTCTCTCTCTCTCTGCGTGTGCAGGTCTGGTTGTCTCTTCTCCTTATAATGACTAAATCACTCTGGGTTCCATTGGATATTTCCGGTAGCCGTCAGCCGGAGAATTAATGACTTTGCAAGTTCAAGTTTCTCAGCTGCAGGAAAAAGAGCCATCGCCAGGCTGGCGTACACATCATACACACATTTCATTGATGTTAGCAACACAACACCATGTTTTTTTACTGGAGGGGGTTTGTCCTTGGCCATTTTACTCACACACACACACACACACACACACACACACACACACACACCAATTAAATGTCAGGATTCACTTAATTAGTTTCAAAAAGGAAGGTGAAGATTAAACCAGCTCTCTCCTGATCAATTTTTGAACAGCGGCCCATCGCTGAGAATGAGCTGTGCGTGGATTAAACACGTATTTGATTAAAAACTATTTGATTATTTTCTTTTTTCCCTCTTGCAAGTCCATTTCTTCACTTGCTGCCTCCTGAGCTCCCAGTGGATTTGCTGGAGAGAGCACTCGGGACTGATTACAAAAACAAATTAATCTTTATTCAGAAGGGAGTGCAGTAAATCTCGACAAAACACAAACAAGTATTTACAGTTCCATAATCGTGTGTAACAAGAGTGGCATAAAACCCTCTGCAAGAGTGTGCCTGGGCCTTTTTTAATGGCTGCACAGCGGCGCTTTTGTGCAAAACTGATTTAAAAAATGCAATCTGATTACGAGCGCTCACATTCAGAGCTAAAAAGCAAGCCGCCTGTTTCTCAGGTGCAAATGGATTTAGTAGAGGAGGATTAGAAGACATCCAGCCCTCGACATACTGTGTAATGGGTTTGAAGTGACTGAACGGCAGGTACACAGGAGCGATTGGGAAATACCTGAAGAGCACTCTGTGGTAAAGGCAGAGGGCTCTGCTGCAAACTCAAGAGCAATGTTGATTTAAGTGAGAATTGCACGAGTGGAGCGAGTGAATTAGGCCTGGCAGGACTGGGTTTATCCTAAATGCAGCTTGTAAGACAACTGGACAATAGAAATGTGTGTCTGCCTATTACACAGTACAGCCTAGCGCCAACCGGATCAATATGACATCAAAGCTCATCATCAAACCCAACTCTCAGACACTGAAGTTCATCTGCCTTCCCACAAAGAGGCCAGAGTGCACTTCACTAATGGCTCATTGCTGCCTATCAGGAAGTGAGGAGGATGAGGAGAGGTGATAACCTACAAAAGACAACAAAAGCAATCTGAACGTGTACTTCTAATTCTTAAAAGTATTCTACAAGCCCAATTTCCAGAAAAGTTGGGATATTTTCCAAAATGCAATAAAAACAAAAATCT
>JAOTRR010000002.1:3213645-3227131 GCA_028570945.1 Gogo arcuatus
ATGGATGTATATTAACAAATGAAATGAAGTTGACCAACAAAACATGAAATATCTTAGGCTCATTTTGTCTGCAATGAAATACAAGTCAAAGTAAATTTAAAAATCAGTGCTTTCTTTTTTTATTTGCATTTTCCATATTGTCTCAACTTTTTCTGATTTGAGGTTGTACATGTCATAAACATTTTAGCATTTGCTGTGGTATGAAGGGAATAATTCACATTGGGATGTATTATTGTGCATTCTTCCCTTGCTGAAAACGCAGCTCTGTCCTGAAGACTTTCCCTTGCTTGGAAATGTTGCAAAGTACCATGACTGTTACAAAGCACTGACACTTGAGACTATGTTAAATAAATATCTCGTAACAAATAAAACTTCAAACATCAATGATTATGTTTTTCTTTGTTAAGCGAAGCATTTGTTTCATACGTTTGCTATTAGACTTTTTGACACGCCCACTTTACAAGTCACTGTGAATGAGCTTTACTATAGAAACCATAACGTATTAGAATGAGCACATTCGTATAGCCATGCAGTTGTACAAAAATACACACTTTCTGACCAATCCAATTCAAGAATTCAATCGCAGTCTGGTGTCAGTTATAATTAGCCACTTAGATTTTGGGTGAGGCATTAGCTTTATAGTTTCAGTGCAAAGCTTTAAAAAAAAAAAAAAAAAGCAAACACTAATAATGGTTTGTCTGATCCAATACTTAGTTTCTCTGGTTTAAAGTGTAAACCACGATATAAATATGCATAAATATGTGTATAATGTAGAGCCATGGATGTCGCTGATCATTCCCATTCAGCATTCATCATTGTCCCTGCATTTTAACGCTGCAGGTTTGATGATGTGCACGCCATTTGCTAGAACGTAAACAACATTTTATGGATGTTGCTGATGCTCTTGATGAGTCTTGAATGTAAATGAGATGAGTTCCAGATCTTTCAGAGATACATATGTAGAGCTTGTGATCTAATCAGTTGCGGTGTTTTCGGTAAAGCTGTGCGTTTATTTTGTATCGTGCATATACCGTCCCTGAGCAGCAGGGCAGCTGTTCAAACAAAAGCCAAGCTAAATAACTCCATCTGCAAAATAAAGCCGATATTTGTGGGAGTGTATTTTCTGGCAGAAATTTAAAGGATAAATATTTGCGTGGGATTTGGAAGCTAAGTGTCTTAAAGTCTCAAGAAACCTGAACATGGCAGGAAAGTTTTCACTACGACGAGATCGTCACTGGATATACGATGATCCGATGATGCCTTATGATTGGCTCTTCTATCAGGTCCACCAATAATATAGGTCACTTTGTAGGTGTACATTTACTGAATGTTTTTCTGCACAATGTATTGGCACCCCTTTACCCTGTCCATCAATGGAAAAGGAGCACCACTGAGCAGATATTATTCAGATGATGGCTTGTTCTTAGTGAAGCAGCGAAACTGACATGGCGGTGTGTGTGTGTGGAACTGACAGGTATGAGTTTATCAGATAGAGTAGTGTTCTTGGTGAGGTTGTACACACTTGCTGCTCTTTATAAAATGGAGAGCTTCGATTCTAAATTCTGATTGGTTCAGCCAGGTTCATTGTAAAATCCACGATATATGCGCTCTTCAAATTCTGTATTAATGTTCCAGGCTTCAAAACAATAAACCTTTTACACTTATGCCTAGTGGACACTACACGACTTTCCCCAAACCTCAAATCCCACTTTCTCATGAAAATACATGCAACAGCTGTCTATCGTGTCTTTCTGCAAGAAAAAAAATATGGTAGAACGTGTGGTTGGAGCAGTTAAATTTCATCTAATAGTCACAGAGGTGTTTACACTACAAGATCCAGCACAGAGAATATCAAGCATGCTTGAAAATATCGAAGTATAAAACCATTGTTCTGTCCATGGATTGCCCTAATATTTGCCTGCTATGTTGCTTAGCAACCAAAGATTACTGTTAACAGACTACATTGCGTGGCGGAAGAATGTTATTCGTTTATTGCAAATATTATTAATAATAAATGAAATTAGTTATTGAACACTGGGTTTTATCATATTGGTTTGACACTGCATTCTTTTGCACGCCCTTACCCGTGATAAAATCACTGAAACACACACCTTCTCATTGGTTACTGTTTTACTAAACCAAAGCACTGTAGAATTCTGGATTGTAAATGGTCAAAAGGTGTTGATTAATTTTCAATAACAGCAGCTCTGCAATAGTGCAGCTGCAAATCACAGGTTTATATTAATGCACCCATTCTAATAAAATAAGATTTAAAGGTGCAATAATATTTTTTTTATTTCTTTCTTATACAAATAACCTGAAAGATATGTAGAACATAATATAAAAAAAAAACTACAGATTAAGCAAAGGTGTATAAAGTTGCTGAGAAAACACATTTGGAAAACTGACTTCTGGTCCGTAATGCTTGCCAATCATTTTATAGACATTCTACAGGCCAACTAAGATCATGGGGCGGAGCATGAACACAGGCGGCAATTACTCAAATGTCGGACTACCTAAACATTTAGACCTAATCTTCCAAAAAAAAAAGACTAATCTTACCTAATGCTCCTTTAATAAAATGTTATTTATGGATTCATGTTTCGGGGTGCTAATATTTCTGACACAGGAAAGTCTTCCAGACAGAGGATGTTATGTTTCTTAGTTATTGGTAACAAGCTCCATTGTTTTTGTCTGACTAACTTCAACAGAGATTGAAGGAAAGACTGATTATATCTGCTAACTACATAAAAAATGGTAACCATTGACAAATTGCTGTTGTATAAGAGGAAGAAAATACTTCGGGACGTTCTGTTGAATGAATACAATTAACTTTATGGTGGTGACACTGTTCTCTGTAACGCTACTCCATCACAACACCCCATCGTTGATTCATTTCCTACAACGGCATGACAGAGTGTTGTATTCCTTATATATATCAGACACTCCTAACATTTATTATCCTGCCTTATAGGGAAAAGTGGACTGGTTCTCAAGCCGGCATTGACACTGAGGTGTTTAAAACTCGAACAACTACTACAACAACAACACCTACAACAACAAGACAACTTTATTAAACCTTCAGTGTCTCTCATGTGCCATTACTCAAACTGGAGAAAGGGAAAGTGAGATAAAGGAAGGAGTGAGTGGGCTCATGAAAGACGGTCTTGTAGCATGGCTCAGACGCCTCTATTCAAGTGGTCTCTATTCTCTGAGAAAGTCTGCCGGAGGGAACCTGCTGCTCGGTTTCGCCAATCCTTCCTCATTACGACCAGAAACCCACTCCTTCCTGCCATCACTAATTTAGTAATCACATGAAATTCAGAAGAGGGGCAATTTAATACGCTGCTTGCTCTGAGCAAGATTTAACGCTGGAGTATTTCATCACTGCGAGCAAGCCACTTTAACTAATTTATCTTGCTCTTTCCTGTGGGGCAGTATACAAAAGCAATTTGCTCATGGCATAAAACAAGAGACAAATTGCTTACTAATCTAGGTCTTCAACTGCTTAATGTCTCGCCTTAAAAACTGGCTTGCCAACCCTCTTTCTTCTGCGTCCCTGTCTGTCAAATGGCAAGTTTCATGCCAAAATTATTTTGTGCCTTTTTTTGTGAAGGGTCCTTTCATTCGTGGCAACGTGTAAAAAAGGATTACACGAAATCGAATCAAGCTTTTATTTCGCTTAAGTGGTATGTATAAAGCGTGGATTTCTCCGTTGAAATCAGGAAAAAAAATTTCACGCATCATGCTCAGACTCGGCTGCAGATGAGTCACCTCACCTCAGTGAGTCATAAAAACAGTAGTGGACGTGCTCTTCAGGAGACGCCTGAGGCCACTGAAACACATTTACACGTGTTTGTCAAAACCGGTATAACAATGATGTTTAAAATATTTTTATTTGTTATACGTCTGATAAATTCCTCTAACTCCAAAGGGCACTCACACTTCACCTGTAATCTAATCCTACTCATCATACCTGGACAGTTTGGCACAGCGCCAGCCTCCATCATCATACTTGTTTCTGACTGAGAGAGAGAGAGAGAGAGAGAGAGAGAGAAAGAATCAATTTTAAAAAGGCACTTGAACAGATAAAAATATCTAGTCTGGGCTTCAAATTGGTATGCAAATCCGTGAAAGATTAACACACAATGGTTTGATTATAAAAAGCCCAACACGTGCTGTCAGGTTATAATCTACACAATGTCGCCCTCTAGTGGCTGCACCAGGTTTTACCTTTGAAGGTTTATAACCGAACAGCATAACAACTGCGATTTTAAGATCCTCTCTGGACAAGTAGGCTTTCTTTTCCACATCACACTTATCAAAAACCTGAGCAGAGAGACAAAAACAATATTTAAAAGTATTAAACATCCCAAAATAATGTTCTACATATCCTGAAAAACATTGTGTAGTTTGTTTGTTGTGATAATGAAGGAAAATAAATAAGAAATAAATGTCTTGCTGGTTTTCATTATTTCAGTGTGTAAACTTTTAACCAGAACATAATTTAGTGAGGTTTTTATATAGATACTGGGCAGTAAATGCTCAGAGCCCGGATAGCTCAGTCGGTAGAGCATCAGACTTTTAATCTGAGGGTCCAGGGTTCAAGTCCCTGTTCGGGCGCTGAAAATTTTCGCTTTTTATTTTTATTTTTTACTGACAGAAATGTCGAAAATACAAGCTGTTGCGCTAACATTAAACCCACTTAAAACAACTGTGTAAGTTAGCAAGGTACTTATACACTTTAGAAATGTTGGTACTTCAGTACTTAAGTTAACATGGTGATGCTTCGATAGAGGAAATTATCCAGCTAACTAATAATCAATATCTAGCTAACAATTATCTACGTAAGTTGTATAGCAGAAGCTATATTACACGTTTTGCCTGTTTGTTAAGTAACACTTTATCTTAGCTCTAGACAACCTTACCGAAACAAACCTCTTCCTGTCAACTGCTGTCATTTTTCTATTCTCATTCCTACAAAATGCAGCGCCGCTACGAACAGACATTTCTAAATAACGCTACAAGCGTCCTGCTAGCTATTTATTTCAAAAAGGTGAACGTTAGGTTTTAAAAGTTTCCATGGTAACGCGTAAATACACACAAGAACCTCCAACTTGCGCCTGAATCTCAAATGGAAGCCTCGTAGCTACATTAGTGCACTACCTAGGGTATAAAATCATGGCATAGAACGCACTAACGTAGTGCACTTAAGTATCCAATCAGAAGTCGAATGTAGTGTGTCCAATGACGTAGTGACGTAAACATACGTAAACAAAAAAAAAGTGTACTATGTACGTTCTTGTAAGACGTTGAAGAAAGTACAATCTAAAATCATTTATTAATAATAGTTTCTATTAAATCTACTACCTGTTAAATAAAAAAGACCGCTATGTTTTAAAAGATTTCCATGGTAACAGACATTTTATACGATACCCTCCAACTGAGACCGAATCTAATGGCGGTCTACTCATTACATTAGTGCACTACTTAGAGTATGAAACCATGGACGCTACACACTGCGTAGTGCACTATGTATTAAATTAGGAGCCGATTGTAATTTGTCCAGTATAAGTGTGACTGAGTACCAGAAAAGTCCGCATATGTGAAGTTATCTACAAAGAAGTTACCGCTCACGAGATAATAAAAGTCAGATAAGAAGACGGTTTGTGTAAATCACAATATTTATTTATTTGTTTGTTTGTTTGTTTACTAACTATCTGTTTTGCTTCCAACTTTGTGTGTTTTTAAAAGTCACATTTTGCTTTAAGCCGCAAAGATCTGGAACAATTTAAACATCATGCTTTATCTATCACAGAT
The DNA here is from genome assembly GCA_028570945.1 of Gogo arcuatus. Classification (NCBI taxonomy): domain Eukaryota; kingdom Metazoa; phylum Chordata; class Actinopteri; order Siluriformes; family Anchariidae; genus Gogo; species Gogo arcuatus. The sequence continues at coordinate 3,219,466 of JAOTRR010000002.1, forward strand.
GTTTTTAAGCATTAAAAATTGTTGTTTTAATGTATTATTTTATTGGCATGATAGGATGACATTACATTTTTGTTGTAATTACATTTCATTTACACCTTTTTATTATACATTTTTATATTCTGCATTATTGTTATTTTTTATTTATGTCACTGTTATATATTTTATAGTTATTTGCCTAGTTTATTTTGTATTAGAGCTGCAATGGACATGTTAAATGTATGAAGTGTGGTCTATAAATACAGTGTAGTGGTGGTGGTCCTTCAGTCTCAAGGCCTTTTAAGAGACTTTTATTTTGATTTTTTTGCTCGGTATCTACAGTGCATTCACAGACGTTTTCTATAATGTGCACTGGACTTTAAAGTACAAATGAATGATGCAAAGTAATTCGTTTCAGATTTCTAATCCATGAAGTGTTAGCTATATATTGTGCATTTGCACTATCACCTTAGTGGCATTGTTTTTCATCACAATTGTTATCTTTTTTTTGTTTTTTGTTTTGTTTTGTTAAAACGGTTAATCTGCAAAATCCCGCCAGAGTAAGTCACAGTTGTTGTTTAACTAAGTGACTGAACAGTTTTATTTATTTTAAAGTTAAAGTGTAGAAAGTGATTAATCATTCAGTACAGTATTTATACTGAAAGGCTGGGTAATGCGATAGTTAGCTTTATTTGTGTTAGCCAGCTAGCTAACAGTAAATACAGTACGCAGTAGCTCAAAGAAGCCCCCTACTGTTAGTAAATTAATTAAATCCGAATCATAGTTGGCTTCTTATCGGACATATAGTGCACTAAATAGGGTGTATAAGCTATATAAACACTTGCAGTGAGACTAGAGAGACCGTGTTTATGAATGATCTGTCGTTCTCGCATGAGTCGACTCTTTGATCCGGTTCTGTTAGGTGACTGTTAGGGAGTCGATTCGCATTTCTGAAGAGCCGGTTCTTTAAAAAAAAAAAAAAAAACAAGGACAAGACAAATAAAGCTCGTGATCTTGCGCTCGTGTCAGTACACACACACACACACACACACACACACACACACAGTACAACCATAATCAAAATGAATCCGGTGAATCGTATCAACATTGGAGTCGGTTGAGGTTAAGTCGTATACTTGACTCTCTTGTGTGCGACTGAATCAGCATGATGTACATAGTGTAGTTTATTGAAAAGGTAAACAGTTATTAGGGGAAAAAAGACAGAAATCATGTTTAAATTCTATTTTAATGAATTTTAATTAATGTGTATTAATAGATGAATGAACATTTTTATTGCCAAACCATTTCACCCATTGCTCCTGTAATTAAAGTTATTATCTGATCTTGTGTAGAGTAATATTAACTTTATACATTTATAGATGTATACATTATAACAGGTTTGGATTTTCTTTATCACAGGATTGACATAATAATACTAATTGGCCCCCAGCTAATTAATAATATGTAATGGGGTCATAGAACTTGTTCATATAGTGCTTTGCTCCTTCTGTAATTTTATATTCCATATTGTCTATATAATATATAAATGACTTTTTGCTTCCAATGTTGAATAGAATGGAGAGCCAACATGGCAAGTGGACTCTGTCTGACAGTGAGGATGATGATGATGATAATAACATTGTGCCACCAACAGCACCAAAAGACATAAAGAAACCATTAAAGAACATCAAGCCTGATGTGGAGCCCAAAGCCAGCCCAGTTAATACACTGTTAAAGCTCAAATCTGATCCCAGGAAAGAAAACAATGTGAAGCCCAAGACTGAAAAACCGTCCGTCCCTGCCATGGGCTCTGAGGTTCGACAAGCCGCGCACCTCCATCAGAGTAATCCAGTGAAATACAACAGCAGTCCTTCACCAGCGCTGAAACGGAAGAGAGAAACAGACGAGGGAGGCTGGAACCTGTCCAGCAGTGATGATGATGATGGAGTTCCCTCATCAGCTCCCAAAAACAAACCAAAACCCAAAACGCAGAGCTCGAGTCCTCCAAGGAAAAAGCCCGAGCGGAGTCGGCCCCCGAGCCCACACGGTGATAATTACTATAAAGAGGAACCCAGTGATTTCTTTGAGGCGAGCTTGAATAATATGGATGATATGTACCGCTTTTATTTAAGCAAAGTTACGGGGATAGAAAAGAAGTACAACACTGGAGCTTTGCACATTAAAGGTAAGCACGTGAATATTAGCTATCACTTTTGGTTTAGATGTATTAGAGCTGCGCCTGGTTACATTTTATTAATTTTTCCTTCTTCTTTCCTTTAATAGAAATACTGTCCCCCATGTTTGGGACACTAAAGGAATCCGTCCAGGTACTTGTTTTCATGTTGCTCACTCTGGGGTATGTTAAAGACTTGAGATGTAATGATGATGTGATAAGTAGGTGGTATGGTAATGTGGAATGATACAACACAAAATCACGGACATCATTAAATTTCATTTAAAACACTACAGTTGCAGTGCATCACTTTATCACTTGTAGCCTTTGGTATTTTATCAAACTCGCATAGAAATGCTTTTTGCCTGATTTTTGCATTGTTTGTTCTTAAATAAGTAGGCAGCCTCACCTTAAAAATCACGCAACATTTTGTATTTCAAGCAGTGCAACACACCTGGTTGCAATGAAGAATGCATGAACAGTGAACAATCCAAAAAAACAGAACCTAAAAAAGCAAAAAAGACTTTTAAGACTGGGCCTGATAACAGGAAATACACTATTTATAGGAAAATAGTCAATGACAGAGTGGTGTAATGAAGTGCTGCTGAAGAGTTACTCACCAATATCAATATCTCGAAGTTGATTATTAACTTATTTCCCTAAAACCACACATTACCAACACTTATACACGCGCACACACACACAGTGCACTCCACAATTATTGGTACCCTTTGTAAAGATTAGGAAAAAGGGTTAGAAAAAATCCACCTTTTGGTGGATCATCTCACACTGAAAAAAATGAGAAAAATCCAACCTTTCATTAAAATAAATTTGTTCAGAAAAAAACAAATCCTTCATCAAAAAATTATTTTTTTTCAAAAATACATATATACACACATGCACAAACACGCATGCACACATACAGAAACAACAGCGAGCTCAGGGAATACGTATATATATTGATAATTATTGATTTTTTTTTCTGTCTTCACAGTTTAATTACTGCTTTGATATTCCGTGGATGGTGCAACAATATCCTCCTGAGTTTAGGTAAGGATGTATATTGATATTAAATGATTCATTCTGCGTTGAAAATCTTATTTCTGTTTTAAAAATCTGTGCCTGGACTGTTTTCTGACTCACTTATAATTCACATGGATAAATATAAAAGTCCTAAAATCACCTGACTGTCCTTTATTAAGGACTGTCCTTTATCTTCTGTATTGAAATATAATGTCTGTTTGTCAGTTGTTCCTAATGGCAGTGTCACGTCTGGAATGTGGACAGAATCTAACAGAGCTGCACAACGAATTCCATGTTAATTATGGTCATGATTTTGGCTCCTTAATTAATAAAATATATAGCAGTAATACATCATTTTAATTTGAGGTTTGGTAATAACCAAGTAACTAATGATTAATTGATAATTATTGTATAAAATATTAAAATACATTTTATGTAATAGATTAATATTTAGATATCAGTTTAACTTAATAATATTAATAATAATAAGGTTTCTTTCTTCAAATGTATTTACAAATTTTTAGCAATATAGTAAAAAGGTTTCAAGCTATTTTTAAAATAATTGAACCTCATATTAGTTGATTATAATTAATTTGGTACTGACTATTAAATTAAAGTGTTACCAGTATATGTGATATTTGTTTTCACTGACCCAAATGTATTTCTTTATTGTGTTAATGTTAAGCGTATATCACATTATAGCTAATTTTATATAGATCAATATAGATCATTTTACTGAGCTCCAGAGCCAAATCATCCTGATCAGAATTTTATCCAGTATCGTACAACCCTCAAATCTAGAAAGAGAACATTTTATTGAGGTTAAAGGTGCGTGAACTCATCACAGTGTTAATAACCTTTGTTACTAAAGGCTATACCCTATATAAATTTTGATATTTCAAAATCACAGATATATTTCTGTACGTTTGCTCTGTTTTTTTTGTTTGTTTGTTTTTAGGAATAATCCTGTAACCATCGTGCACGGAGAGAAGCGAGAGTCGAAGGCTCGGCTCATTCAGCAGGCTGAGCCCTACAGCCATATTCGCTTCTGTCAGGTTGGGCTTTTAAACTCTTTGAAACTGATGTTCTGTAGATTTGTTCTAAATCCTTAATGGACTATAGTCCTGTGAAAGGTGTAATGAGTTTTCTCTCCACTTGGGGGATGTGTATAGCTTTAGTACAGTTTAGAGTAGTTCACTCTGTGTGTTTTAATGTTTTTTTAATAAATGTTCCTCCAGTTAATGGAATTGCAGTTTAATGGGTTAATAATAAAAATAATAATAATAGTAGTAATAATAGCAATAATAATAATAATAATACATATTTTATAGTGCTTGTTAGAGATGGCACTGATACCAGCAAAAAATAGTGGATCGGATGTCAGAGAAAACATATCAGAAATCGGATCCTGTAACAAAGAGCAGAGATTGGAATTGGATTTGGATAGTGCCTTCCAGAAGTTTTCTGGGATTTGGGGAGCAAACATCTTTCTCCAGCTGAGCTGCAATGATCTTTGGGATTAACAGAAGCTGAACAAAATGCTGAGGGTGGGCTAGACTGCTTCAGGAGATCAGCAAGATAAGCCAGAGCTCAAACCATTCAGAGCTTTAAACGCAGGACTTTGTAGTCAATTCATAAATTGAACATAGCTGGAATAAGAGTGTGTGGAATAATACACTTATTGTGAATTGTGATTTCAGTCAAATTCAACTTCTGTTTGTTTTTAACAGGCCAAGCTGGATATTGCCTTTGGGACTCATCACACGTAAGTACCTCGCTCTGCAAATGCATTCAAATAAACACCAACATATCTTTATATTAGAATCAAGTTCTGCAGCAAACGTAAATCCTTTCATACCGGTATTCGTTTCCATTAACTCACCATTAAAGCACCAAAGAATTAACGCTTGCACTAAGTAACAGTTTGAATGTAGCCTTAATGTAACCTCGTAACATCTGCAGCATCTGCAGTAAACAAAAGTACACGGTGAATCCGTCATGTGCAGAGTAACATGATTATTCTAAATGCACTTTGTTTTATCCAGAGGATAATTATTTCTTCCTGTGTGAGTATTTCTCTGCACAACATTTCATAGCAACCTCCAGCTTTACTGTTTCCTCAGCTCAAAAAAAAAAAAGCACAATGTCCAAATGTCAGGAACATTGTATTATTATTATTACATTTGTGTTAATTGTTAGTCATTAAAAAATGTGCCTTTTTTTTTTTTTACATTTTGTACTTCATCAATTACAAATGTCAGATTATTTGTAAGGTAGCATTGCAAATTATTTTAAAACTTTCCTGTTAATGTGATGTTTCTTTCTTCTGCGTATTCAAATACAGCCACATTGTTGCTATGGTTTGTTTCTAAATTTAGATAGAAGTGCATGAGAGCCCAAAGCAGAGCAGAACAAGCGCTTTATCAGTGTAAAGTATAAACACAAGAGATGGATGAACTAAGTCACAGTTAAAATATGTACAGTTAAAATATGCCTAACTCGACAGACAGGTCAAACTTGAAGTGCTTTCCCGAGTGTCATAGTGAAGCGTCATTCGCAAATCAGTCAATTCTTTGAGCCGACTTTTCTGATCTGAGTCAAACGATCCGATTCACTGGAAAGAGCCGAATCCCCGTCATTAGTGTGAAAATGTCACTCTGTGTGTCTATCCATGATCACTTTACACACCTTGTGTGTCTGTGGCGCAACCGAACTTCCACACAGTGCTAGGTTTGAATAAATTCCTCGGAAAGTATGGTTTACGATCGAATTTTATAACTTGAGTTATAAACCCAAAGGTGTGTTCAGCTCTTGCAACTTCCTATAAGTGTGTCCAATATGTAAGGAAGAAAATACTTGTGGATGTGCTGTTGTAGAAAAATAATCAACAACAAGGTGGTGTGATGAAGCGGGGTTACTGTTATCACTGCGAAGTTGATTATTTTCCAATAACAACACGTCTTGAAGGGTTTTGTTCTTCTTATATCACAGCAATTTCCCAATGCTAGTGATTTTGTATTTATTAAAGAACATTGTACGTTTTGTCCTTTTATGGTTACATTTAATGTTGTGGAACGTCCGTGAAACAAGTCAGTTCCTGTTCTCACTTACGTTTTAGCAGCTATAAACAGTCGTCCCCTATCCAGCCTCTCTTTCTTCTCTACCTTCAAGTCAATAAGAAAAAAAAAACACAGCTTGTCATGTTACTGGGAAACCGCATCGTCAGTTACAGCTTTACCTTTGACAACTATATGTCTAAAGAAACATCTCACAGAAAACCCCACTATATCAATGATTACACAAGTTTTTGTGGAGTGGCTGCCATGTGAATGAGCTGTTCCTATGGAAACGATAACGTATCAAAGGAAACATATCATTAGTATAAACCTGTGACTTGCAGCTGCACTACTGTCAGAGCTGCTGTTATAGGAAATTAATCAACACCTTCTGATGAATCAGAATCCAGAATTCAGTAGTAAGGCTAAGAAGAATGTGTTTAATCTCGAGTAGAGTGTTGAACCTCTGTCCTCCACATCGTGGTCTGACTGAACAGCAGGACCTCTGTTTCAGCGAGTTTAAATGCCGTGCTTAACGCTGAATAGTAATGAAGCGTATTCCCAGGTCACCGTGTATACAAGGGGCAACATGTTTTATTCAGCAGCGAGTGAGTGGGAGGAAGCATTGGAGATTCGAGCAGGCTTTATTCCCCTCTGTCACTTAATGATGTAAATAAAACATTATTGACATGATCACACCTGCGCCGGGTGAACTGAACCTCCTCTCAAGTGCATTAGACCTCTGATCAGCTGGTGCATGGAGACACGTTTATTTATAACTGTTCACACAGAATGTCTCGTGACTACATTCACCTGCCTGTCTGTGGTTAATAACCACATAAATCATCATTTCATTGATACCTTAGAGAACCGAACTGTGGTTTGCACACAAGTAAATGTTCACATGTAAATAAATCTGACTAGTAATCTTGTGCAATTTCATGATAATATTCTCAAAATGTCGTCAGTCTTGAATGGAAGTATAATTTCTGCATTACAGTGATCTGCAAGTTTGTGGCTTAATTGTGCACAGATATTGAAAAAATCCCTTCTTAGTAAAACAATGTATGAGTGAGCAACAAGATAAAAACAAGATGACTGTCATGATTTAGCAGTTTTTTCTTAATTTTAAGCCAAAAACACTACCATTACTGACTGATGAGAGTGAGATCAGAGTTGTTTACTGACAAATATTTTATTTCTATTCATCTATTAAATTAGGTAAATCTGTTAATCTATTTAATACTATTAAATCTCTTCAGTCATTTTAGCATTATTTATTTGTAAAACAAATTCATGGGGGCAGCCATGGCCTGAAGGCTAGAGTAGCAGCCTTGGGCCTGAAGAGTCACCAGTTCGATTCCTGGGACCAGCAGGAAAAAAGTGAGGGGAGTTGAGTGAATGAACAGCACTTTCCTCTCCCTCTGTATGATAGCTG
>JAOTRR010000002.1:3285944-3296495 GCA_028570945.1 Gogo arcuatus
ATGTGCTGGAGAAGACTTTACGCAGTGGTTCGACTCTCCCATCCTCAACACAAGAGCTCGATGAAAAATTAATACAGCTCTGGACTGAAATAAATGTGACATTGCATAAGTTTATCGAAACAATGCCACGGCAAATACATGCTGTAATCAAAGCTAAAGGCGGTCCAACCAAATATTAGTGTGTGTGACTTTTTTTTTTTGGCAGGGCAGTGTAGTAAGAAATGTTAAAATTCAATTTTTCCGAAAGTGAACAAATGAAACACAAAGCTGAAACGTTCACCAATTAGGACTAAAGCTAAATGTGTTGCCATTTTATTTTTCATAATCCTCAATTTCAGGAAATAATTGTAGTTATGCTGTTTGTATTTACATACTGTACTATTTTCTTAGCGTGTTTCTCTGGAGTATAAAGCTCCCTAAAAGTTCTCACTTTTTGTTATCTTTAAATCGAGGAGCGTATTTCACTTTAGGGTTCAAATGTGAAATTAAAAAGTGGCATTTGACAATCTTTAATTTTCTTGAGATCACAGTGTTGTGTGTGTGTGTGAGAGCTTCAGCTGATGTTTCGCTACACTTAATATTTCACTACATTTGAAAACATTAGCGCTCGTCAGCTCAAGTTTGACATCAGTGACCTCTGATAGTAATCCCTTTATTCATGATCAAACATCTGTTTTTTTGTTGTTTTTTTTAATGTCACACTCCACCCTTTACTGATGATGTCCAGAGAGGAACCCAAACGGTACCAGAACCCAAATCCTCCCATCAGGGTGGACAAGCAGTCGGTGGTTTCTGTTTGACAGAAACCTGTTTGTTCAATATGTGAATATATTAAAATATATATAAATATATATATAAAAATCTATGACGCAAATACTGTTGTATCAACTACAAATAGTTTAATCCTGTAACTCCTATTTCAGAATTTAGTGCCTTTTTTTGGACAGTAGACTGTTCAGTAATTAATATGTAGTATATGTATGCTTTATGACTTTTTTAAGACTTTTTTTTAAACCTGTGTTTATTTTAGTACTGTATCTTCTAGAGAATAAAGTCTAAATCAATAACAAGCTCCGAATTGTGTTTTTTTTCTGAAATAAATACCTAATTGAACCAGAGTTATAACCAAAGTTTCTCCTGCTCTAAGTCACCCAATTCAGCTTAGGAAGGTTATAAATGAGCTGATGAGTTGAATCAATCAGGTGTGTTGGAGCAGGAAAAATCACTAGTGTTCACAAGAGAGGGATCTCCAGGAACAAGAACGTGTGACTTACATGAACTACCAAAAGAAGCAGAAGGAAGAAAAAGAAAAGAAAAAAATGACAAATAGAAGTAGGGGAAATTAAGATAGGAAAAACGAAAAAAATGGAAGTATGAAAAAAAAAAAAAAAGATGTGAAATGAGTAGTAAGTGTGAAAGAAAGACAGAAAACAGAAGACAGATCCAAAAGAAAATCGGTGGAATGGAAGGGAGGATGGAAAGAGAGAAAAGAGCTAGAGGAAGGAAGGAAGGAAGGAAGGAAACAAGATGAGAGAAACTGATCATTTGAAAAAGCTAGAAGGAAGTGAAAGAAACGATAGAAAAAGGAAAGAAGGTGAAAGAAGAAAAAATACAAGAAACATTTTAGAAGGAAGAAGAGAAAGATCAGAAAGTGAAAGAAGAAATAATGAGAGAAAAATAGATTATTTTAAAATATTAAAGGCATAAACAAAGAGAAAAAACAAAAACTAGAAAAGAGAAATAATACTATTAAAGAAGTTACTGGAAAGAAAGAATGAAAGAAGGCAAGAGGACAGAAAAATAAAGAAAGAAGTCACAAAAGATGAGAGCAATATATCATTTTTAAAAAGCTAGAGGAAGAAAGAAAAATGGTTGGAGAGGGAGAAAACAAAAACTGTGGGGAAAGAGAGAATGGGGAACAGAGAGTAACATCAGTGCTGGTGATTAATAATGTGATTAATAAGGACAGTTGCAGTCGGTTTGGTAAATCAGTTGTTTTTATTTTTCCTTTCCACAGAGATTACTGTACAGTCGATATAAAAGAAATTATAAATGTATTTTTATACATGATTACTCTTTGGATATCAGCATCAAATTACAAATAATTAAATTAATCCCAAACTTGTGCTCAGATTGGAGTCTTAGAATGCACCCCCCCCCCCCCACACACACACACACACACAGAGACACGATCAGTTCATGAGCATGTACGATGAAAGCTCTGTAGAGGGAAACTGCACTTCACTCTGGAGGGACAAGGAGCTGTGAGTCGGTGTAGAGAGCACACAGAGGTGGAAGGAACCATTTTCAGGGGGTGGGGTGGGGGTAAGTGTTAAACGTGTCGGAGTCACCGAGCCCAGCTGGAATGGAGCTGAAAGGACACTTTGTGGTCACTTTAATATTGCTGAGGATCAGGTCAGATATGAAAATGTACAAAAGATCACTGTTCCGGCATCATGAACGAGTTAGGAAATGCGATAACAGGAAATCAACAATCAAACAGTGATAACTGGTAAACTGCACGTGTTAAATCCTAGCAAAATATTTAACGTCAGTAACACAGATGTCAGTAGGCTAGATGAAATGTTGGCCAGTTTTACACTGTACAATTTCAGCGCTCTTTAAAGATCACACTTTATGAGAAGTTCAATAAAAGAAAACTCTTGTCTGAATTCTATGAGAGAGAGAGTGTGTGCATGATAACGTGTGCCATTGAGATGAAGATCCTGTAACGATAGACCTGCGATTAAACGACAGCAACGTACGACACTGCTTACGACAGCAATCAGAGTGATGCTCTCAAACACAAACGTTCTTCAACACAAGCTTGAGGTTAATGATGTTTATGTTTCAACATTGCTACTACTGTATTTTAGCTGTCACGTGAATTTGCCGTCCTCCTATTGGTGGGTTTTAGATGAGTGTCGTAGCAGCGTATGAAATATTTAATAACATTTCACACTGAAAACAAATGGCTGTCAATCATCTTTGGTCACAGTGGCACCAAATCAACTGCGAGATTGTGAACACCTCCGGTCTCGACTCACAACCAAATACTACTTCCTTTTTTTCTTAAAGGATTTTTATCTGCGAAATCATGACGAAAATTGTACACTTTTAAACCCGGCGATTCTTTATTGTCTGCACTTGCGGGACAAAAATCTGTGAGGTTTCTCTGGCAACAACTCATCACACTCATCATTACACTTAACACCAGCCACATTTACAACACTGGATACAATAAAATCATCATTGAAATAGTTTAGGACGTTAATCTGAGTTCTGTTAAATGTGTAATACTTATAAAAAATAAAAAAAAACCTGGTGGGGAGGGAGGGTGAGGGAGAGAGAGCGCACCACACAGACAGACAGCTCACAGCACGAACATGATCTCCTTGTCTACGTTATAAATCGTAAAGAAATCAATGAGATTGTAATTTTATGAATGTACAGGTTTTAGAACTACAAATGACAGACATGCTTATAACGTTCATGCTACATGTACAAAACACAATTAGACACTACTGTAACATCTCGAGAGGTGGGGCAAGCAGGCAGCTACTGATCACCGAAGGGGCGGAGCTTAGACAAAAAGTTGCAGCCACAAATGTTGAAATTCGAGTAAAAATGGAACTGTGTAAACGCACAGTGAGTCAAAGTAAATAGAAGAGAATTTATTTTATGATTTTACAAAATCTGTATTTGCAATTCATAAAATTGTTTAATTACGTTTTTTATTTATTTACCAGTAACCTCCATACTCATCTCGCTGACTGATGTCTGCCAATCCAATCAGAGCAGTGCTATTCTGAGCTACTTGTGCGTAATTATTTTTCAAATAGCTTGATGCACAAGGCACAGATATGATTAAAAAAATGATAGACACATTTCCAAGACAACGTTTCGAAGACAATGACAAAATGAAGAAGCCATGTCTAATGACAATGCGCGCGCGCACACACCCACGGTTCTATTAGTTAGAAGACTCTGGAGTTATCAAAGAAAAGATAAAATCAGGAAAATAAATACTACTTTAAGGAAGTCTTACCCCTTCCTGGGGAAACTTGGGAGTTAAAAAGATGATGGCTTTTTATTTCAGCACCGAGTCCTTGGTTAGATTTTAACCCTCTATAAAACAAGGAAAGACGCCCACTGGGTGGGCTTATATCTAATCTAAATCAAATGTGCAATGTTTTAATTCAAAGGGATTCCTAAATTGCAAACTTTTATAAAAATTCCACATGGCTATCTATAATCATTAAAATATACTTTAATAAAATCATATTGCATTCAATTTAAGAAATCACATTAATGACTTTAACCCTGCGTTCACACTAGCAAGCGACAAAGTGAGATTTTCTCAAAACGCCGTAAAGTGACAAATCCAAATGACTGGCTCACATGATTCCTCGGACCGATGCGTGGTACGATGCTCCCGTTTACTGTCTGATGCTCAAAAATGAATGAAAGCCTTATAACAGTGGTTTTATCTTATCCTGTCTTATACGATCTGTTGATAAATGTGTATAGAGACATTATGAAGAAAAATAAAGCTAGGAAGGAAGTAGCAGAGACCGCTGGTGAGTGTACATAGCTAGGCAGTTAATCTGCTGGCGAGCACGCAACATCTAAATCAAACACTGATTCGTGCGTTATTTTGATCTGCAATTAACTAGTTAGCGTTAGAAGCTGTATATAGCTACTACTGTTTCTCGAGGCTGCACTGTGCGACACTGTACGAGCGCCACGACTGACTCGTCGTGTGCTAGTGTGAACACCGGGTAAGGATTAAAATGCAATGGTATAACCCATCTTTCTGGTCTGCTCCCATGTGCAAGAACGGTCATTCATTCGTGCTCCTTCATATTGAAGTATGTGCATCTCTGACTGTGTAATGATGCAAAACATTTAATACTTTCACTCGGAATGACTTTCGTTCCATTTATTCGCTTTACGCAAATGAATATAGTGTAGCCTTAGGCACTGCCAGGAATTGGTCCGTCCTCTTATCTTCTTACATGGCGTCTTCGCTAAATTCAAAGTTCCTCACGGAAGACTGAACTTTATGGATCACTAAAATGATCTCACTGGTGTCAGTAACTGACATTTCTTACATTTCATCCAACGGTCACGTGCCATTTTTAACTGGAGGTTTATCCTCATGAATTCCAGTGCAACGTTAAAACCTCTTATCCCAGTTAAACTGATCTGCTCTCTTAAATCACTCAGATCTACATGCTACATGCTCTGAGGTATGTAGTGGCCTTCCCCCATATGAGCTACAGACTTTTCTCCCAATACAATTCCATCTTTTTCTTATTCTCGCACATGCAATAAACACAGCACATCGCATTGAAAATGCAACTTCCTGTCTTTAGGCCTATTCATACTAAACACGATGCATCATGAAAGTGTAAACGAGTTGGAAATGATTTATTCCCACACACTTGGCTCAATACGTGTTTTCTGCAAATTGCAGGGAGCCGATACCTAGCATTGTTCGCCCGTATGTTTATTAAAATTAGATTTATCTAATTTATTGGATCTGTTAGATTAGATGATCTATTGAAGCAACATCAGGGCTAAAATAATGCTGTAGCCATAAACGTGCACTTGCTTTTCCCACTAAAAGCACTGATATGTTTTATTTTTAAAATAAGGATCATACAGCTCTAATACGAGCTATCAACCTTTAAGTACAATGCTGATAAGATGACATCACGTGAACCGCTAAAAATCATCCAAAAACCGCAAAAAATTAAACTTTAAATTAAGCATAAAATTCGTGTTTAGTGTGAGTAGGCCTTTAAAATTACACCTAGTATATGTATATATGCATAAACAACAATTTTGGCATCTTCTGATACAGAACTTTCTTTCTCTTACATCAGATACAACCATTATCTCTGACCAATCCCTGAGATCAGACCACATGCTGACAGAAGGCTTTCTCGCTAGTGTTAGAGGAATAAGGGATGAAGGGGGGGAAAAAAATCCTGAATCACAAAGGCACGTTCGGGATTCTCAGCACAGATTATTGACTAAAGGGGAGGAAGATTAATCATGCATAATCACGGAAAACACGAGTCTACAAAAGGAGAGAATCAGGGCAGGATAAAATTGCCCGTTTGACCCCAGAGAACAGGATTCCTCATTATATTCGAGTTTCGACTCTCAGAGTTTATTCAGTGTTGAGATGCGACTCGTCACGTGAGCAGGTAAGCTGGTGTAGAGGTGAAAACGCCTTAGCTCCTCCATGTAGAACTGAGCACCAGGGTTACACAGCACAAGTGCATGAATTTGATTCTGTCCTCGTACAGGAAGGAACAGCGTTTAGTTGCTCCAGGATTTGCGGTTCTCTGCTTTCTGACTGGTCAGGCCTGAACCCGCTTTAACCTGTAGGAATTCGCCGCTACGCCGGTTCTCCCCGTGCCGTCCAGATGCATCGCGCCGACTCACTCGGTCCGGCCGCACAAGGACTCCGTAGCCGGGATTGCAACGGAAATACTGACGGCCTCCTACAGAGCCATCATTTTTACCTGGCAGGAGGAAAAACAAATCAAAACATCATCATATAAAGCCTTCTTTAAGAACCAGAGACATCAGGGAGCAGGTTTGAACTTTAAAACCTGTCAATCTATACCACAACTACAAGGACATTGTTCATAACTAACTTTAGATAAGTCACCTAGCAAGCATGCTGTTTTAGCACAAAGGTTCTAGGGCTAAACTTTTCCAATGTTATGAAAATAAATAAAGTTAGATCAATTCTAAATATACTTAAGAATAGTAACCCTAACCCTGCTCCACTAGGGCTGAGGGATATTATGATATAATATCGATACATTAATAAATTATGTCACAATATGCTTTTCTGAGATATAATGGATATTGTAATATCTTTTAATAATTTTTTCAATTAAACATTTTTCATTTAATTACAAACTAACTGAAGCAGCCAGTATGATGTTAAAAATTTTGTGCTTAACCTTTAAAATTGTAAAATGATTTTTTTAAAAAAAGCTATTTCCCTTTTTTCACCATTTTATTTTCCAATACTTATTTAGTATATTTTTAACCTTTATAATACTAATAAAATGCATTTATTTTTGTAGACATTAAAGTATTATCGAACAGATATTTTTAAATGCCACACTGCTGCTTTGTTGGCAATTTGTATACGTCCTTATACATATCGTATCGTGTAACTGCCTTCGAGAATTGTGATGTGCGTCATATCGCCCACCTCTATGATAATAATGTATGATAATAATAATAATGATGATATTGTAGTAAGTTTTTCACACAACCAGTACTGTAGATCAGGATATTAGTGCGTAAGTAAATATTACACTCACCTGCAGGCGTGTCGAGCTCCACTCCAACCCAGGTGCCTTCAGAAAAGTCTGTGTGCCCAACGTAACGCACTGTGCCACACTTACTGTTGGCCACCATGACGCTTTCTCCAACTCTGAGCCAGTGAGGGAGTTCAGCGTCTCTGCTCGTTTCATCACAGCTGCCCTCCGCCCTGCCTCTCTCTCTTTTCTCCTTCTCATCCTCAGGCAGGATAGGGCTGAACGACTTGAGGTTTGAGGGTTTGACCCTCTGGAGGGAGAACGCATAATCTGTAGCAGCTTTAGGTACTAAAGGAGGGACGGTTATTAGTTTTGCTTCGGAGTGAGAACCGGGAACGCCATTCTGAGGAGTGGGCTGTAGGTTTTTGGGGTTCAGGTTCTGCTGAGGTGCCTCATCGTGTTTTATCCCAATTTCTGCAGGAGGAACGGAGGCGTCCTCGCACTCGTCTGCACCCCGCCGGGACATATCGTAGATGTTGGGGCTCAGGGTGAGGTCCCCAGATGCTGCAGAGACATCAGAGAGGGTTGTGGTGGAGACGCTGGTGGAGAAATAGCCACTGGAAGCTTCACTGATGGGGCTGAGGGGCAGCTCATGCGAGTCCTGCACGGAGGAGGTGGATGCATCAGGGTTGTCTGAGGGTTTCTCAGAGCCAGGACTCCTTCCAATCACCGGCATCTGAGGGAAGGAATGAATAACACCAGAGAATAACTAAACACAGCTTATCACAAATGTTATTCCCAGCAAGGGTTGAGGAACTTACCGGTTCTACTCGAACTCTGCTTTCATCTGGGCTGATGCTAGTTTGCATCATGATACGAGGCACGTGCTGGAAGGATGGACAAAAAGTTACTCTCTTACACCTTCAAAAAAGTTTTTGTTGTCATGGAATAACTAGGATTCAGGTTTTCCAGATGGACTGTGCAGGAGTGAATTACTCTGCTGCTTCAGGAACATCAGAGATGTTAACATTGCTAACAAGAAAATCCTAGCAGACAGAAAGGGGAAAAAA
The DNA here is from genome assembly GCA_028570945.1 of Gogo arcuatus. NCBI lineage: Eukaryota > Metazoa > Chordata > Actinopteri > Siluriformes > Anchariidae > Gogo > Gogo arcuatus. The sequence goes on from JAOTRR010000002.1 coordinate 3,294,310, forward strand.
TTACCACGAACATCAGACCGCTTTTCTAATGGGAGAATTTTATTTGAGTTTGGTCTGACCGTGGCTTCAGCTAGAAAAGCATTGAAGTGTATTTTCAAGGTGTTTCAACGCTAAACAGAAGACGGCACCTCTGGGACCGCACATTTCATTCCACTACCAAATTAACACTGACAATTCATTCCCTATCTATATTTAAAGTATCCTTGTATTTTGACAGGTTTGTCTAAGAGACAAATGACTGAAATCACTCCAATAATAAAATCTTGAAAATCCATGCTAGTTTACGCTAGCTAGCTACCTGACATGCCATAATCCATGGATTATTTTAATAATGATAAAAGTATACAGATATTCCTCAGTGTAAAATGACATGTTTAGGGGACTTTAAATGAGAGGGGAAGTGTATTCATTACCAAAAAGACAAGGTTGTGTACCTGTTGTGATTGTGGAGAGGGACGCAGGTCCTTCTTGTCTTCGCGAGCAGGGAAAAGGGACTTGAGCAGCTTGGGCATCTGAGGGACGAGGGCCTTGACTGGGGAGAGATAAGAAGCAGCAAGCCCTGAAAGGCCTGAGGGGAGGTCGTGGAAGAGACGGAGGAGGAGGAGGAGGAGGAGGAGGAGAGGAACACAGAGAAGGAAGAGGCAGTAACGGTGACGGGGAAAGAAGGACGGGCGTCATGGAGGCAGACAGGGAAGAGTGCGAGAAGTTGAAGGCCACATTGACATGTAGTTGGACATGACAACATTATGGGAAATGAGAAGTTATGCAGTGAGAATCTGTTCATATGGCGACAGGAAGTAAAATGCTTATTTAAATGTCGCATTCATAAAAGTTCAGTTTTGTAATCTCATCATTGCAATGAAAACATTGACAAACATTGTTCATCCTCCAACCGACTCTGGGGGGCAATTTCAGGGTCAGGAAAAAAAAGTCTGAAATAAAATTAAAAAAAAACTAGCCAGTTCCTGTGCATCAAAATATTGTGAATCCACGTTTTTCAGGTTTCTTTAAAAATATATGATAATCACATTATTACAAGTCGAAAAACATTTTTAGAAATCCCAAACAGCAAATATAAAGATCATGAATATGTAACAAATATAATTAAATAAATACATTTTACTTTAGCGCCAAAGTACTAATTTTTCCTCCGTGTATGTCTAGATAAGATTAAAGCATGATTATAAATTTATAATCCAGCTTACAAAAGTTGTGGCCTATTTAAAACAAGTATTTTAAAATTACGATTATTCAAGCACATTGCTCTTAAATATTGTGTAATTAACAGGCACCAGAAACACACAATAGAGTGTACAGTCAGTCTAATACAGCACCGTATATTAGATTAAGAGAAAGCAGAAGCTGTAGAGGAAGTGACAGTCTTAGAGCACTTGTGAGGAGAAAGGCGTGGTCCGTTTACCTTGCTCTGGATCCTGGGTTTGGGGTGGGCTCTGGACCTGTGGTGGTGGTGGCGTGGGGTCTCTGGTGGGCCGAGGCAGCGTGCGGCTGAACTGTGGAGCCGTCAGGAAGATGTCCTGCTGACTTTCCCATCGATTCTTCACCAAAAAAAAAAAGAGAGAGAGTTTTTAGACTTTTAGAATTGCACACAGTCATAAAGAACGCACAGTCATAAGTCATAAGGATGTACAGATCGCTCACCTTGTTGTCCTCCAGGCTTGAGTTTAGAGACAGATCCTGTCTGCTCCCAGAAAGCTATTGGAAAAAAGATACTTGTCACTATAAAAATGTGTGTAATATGTAGCGTTAACATCCAAATATTTGTCTGTATCGCCCACCACAGACTCAGAGCTGCATACACAGCTCTCGTGAGAACATTTAACTTGGATTGTTCTTGCTATAAGCACTAGTGTACTCACCCTGTGCACACTGGGTGAGCTGAGACTCCGTCTGCTTCCCTTTCCTTTCCCAGCCAAGTGCTCCTTCACAGCCACCTCCTGAAAACACAAAACCATCATCACACATCCAACAGCACTGAGACTCACCATCCCAGATCTGTACTAACATCTGGTTATGCATTATTCATCATCCAAATAGCATATTCAACCTAATTAGCGCACAGGGTGCTTAGAAAAACGCCATATGACCATTCAGGGGTGCGCTAAATAAGGAATCCGATAGATGTGGAATCGGTCTGATTGGGTTATTCCATGTCAGAAGTTGAGAGG
>JAOTRR010000002.1:3374216-3384805 GCA_028570945.1 Gogo arcuatus
GGGCGCAACTTGTTCCGGGCGCAACTTGTTCCCGCTGCCCGTATAAAAGCAGCTTTAGGCAATGTACTAGCTTCTTTGTCAGATTAGCAAAGGAAGCTAACTGTACTAGCTACGTACACTCAACAGAGGCACAGACGATCTCTGCTACTTCCTTCCAAGCTTTATTTTTCTTCGTACCGTCTCTATACACATTTAATGACAGGTCGTGTATATGTCAGGATAAGATGAAAGAACGGTTATAAGGAGTTTATTTTTCCCATTTTTGTGTGTCAAAACAAATTACAGGCAGGACTTAAAGTTGTGAGCGGGGAAATGAAGAAACGTTGGATCGTGAATTGAGAAAATTTCCAGGCAAATATCGCCTGAAAGGTGTCTCAGCATCATTCACGTAGATAGGAAATGATTCAACTTTAGCTTTGTCGCTTGCTAATGTGAACATCACTTGCTAGTGTGAATATTCAGTGCACTCCTGAAGTCCCATAATGCACTGTAATAGGTTAGTGTGCAAAGATAGTCAGGCAGATGCAGGACACCCATAATGCATGTTGTGGTTTGTAGGGAATAGGGAATAGGGAATGTTTCAGATGCAAGGTGTGCTAACTAAAGCTAGGATCCCTGTCCAGTCATGACTGTTTTTCAATTTCAAATATGCAGATCATTTGTCTGTTGTAAACAATAATATTCACGAATGATTTTTAAAAATAACAGTAATCATCATAATAATACAAACGTAAATAAATCAGTAACTGATACATCCTCTAACACTTCCTATGAAGGTCATATTCATGTTTATAACGTGTTCATAGTGTATGTCATTATACACATTGTTATAATTACTGATGAAAATGTATCCGCTTTATAGCTATCCTTGTTACGTATTATGAATAGTTGGCATAATGCCAGTAGTAGTTTATAACACATTATAAGCCCTTTAAATGAATTATACCAGGGAGTTTATCAGGAAATCATACCAAGAAACTTCATAACTGCTTAAAGAACTTTAAAAAAAAAATTTAATATTTAAAATCTATATATGGCTGCAACGTAGTTTGGAGCTAAAACTTTCAGAGAAATAAGACACTGGTTGATGTAATAAACGTTTTTCTTTACTGTTTACGTAATGTCTCACAACTTATAGATACAACTTATGACTTATTATATTTCGGTTATAATATAACATGGCTGTTAATGTACTGTATATCAATTAAGTCACTTATTTCATAAATAATCTATGACTAAACATTCATTAAGCTGAATCGATTTGGTACATATGGTGATATAATGTACTGTATTATAAAGACCACTTTAAACTTATACCTTTCCATATAAAAATAATCATAATAACAGCATGTTTAACGCTCTATGATGTGTGTAATGAAGTGTAATATGTTTTGAATGTATCCATAGATCATTCATATATCAATACATACAGTACATAAGGCCTTCGTAGAAAGTGTTAGCCATCGTTCTGTGTTAGTTTTTGCAAAATGATGAAATAACAGAAGTTCTTGGTGGATTTTGGGACTGTAGTTTGTTAACACGTCTAAAAGTAGCAAAATTCTAGAAATTTCCATGAGGGCATGGTAATGTTTCACACACTGCGACACTCTTAGCAAAGAAGGGTTCTTTAATGGTTCCTAAACGAGTTCTACATGGAGGAGGGACAAGCTGAAGAACCATTTTGGGGTTTTTTCCTAAGCGTGTAGAGTAAAACCACACTGATATCTAGAGGTCATTAAAACACGACAATCCGTCCTCCCTATAAATCACAACGACCACTGTGATCAGATTCTGCAGTTTCTCTGACAATACAGCGGTGAAATCCTCTGCATCAGCACGCTACCTGTTTTTCATTTCCTTGCATCAGAAATGCTTGTAATTTAAAAAGAAAACGAAGGAAAACAAAATGTATTTATGTAAACGATTATTTATGACTCATATTTTTTTTTATTTTACTGATAAACCATTATATTGCTCATCATATTAATTGTACATGGAGGGAAAAAAAAACAATCTATCTTAATAAAATAGTTTATTTCTTTTGTGGCTTGTCATGAAGCAAATGATTGTGTCTCGATGTTGTTTGTTTTGTGCTACTTTGGATTGTTACTTGCAGGATGAGTTTATCTAAAGTGCTCGCTCATCATACAAACTATTGAAATTAATGAATCGTTTTTAAGGATTAGCTTTTAAGATTAGTCAGGATTTTCCTTATGATCCTTAATCAGACACTCAGCTTTAAGATTTAAACTGTGCACATAATGGACTGTTTATAGGGCAAATCAGTTCTATAAGATTTCTAATAATAATTTTGGGGATGAGCAGAATTTCATATAAAGCAGCACCTTCTATTTTTTATTATTCTCTTTGCAGATTTTTTGTTGATATTCAAATTTAAAGATTCGCATTTCTTATAAAGAAACACAGGGTCGGCCCAAGCCTTTAAGGAGCCTCAGCGCTGCCACTACTACTGTATTTACTGTTGTTAGTGCTTGATCATTCACACACCTACTGTAAATCTAACACACCTATTATCAGCTTTATTAGTTGTAGCTGTGTTGATTACATCATACTAATGTCAGCCTGGCATGTTTTTTTTTACCCTTCTATGGTTTTTAATCTTAAAAAGGTAGTAAACCCACAAGAGCGGTAATATACCACCCCAAAAAAAATTCAAGCTCTCTTGTGGGACATTTGAAGCGCTCTTGGGGGCCCTCTGGTGGCCACAGGGGCCCTAAGCAGGCGCTTAGTTCACTTATTCTGAAGCAACACTTTCTATTTTCCTCTATTTGCCTATTTTTGTCTGTTTTTTGGAACCTGGGCCTATTACTGATGTTGAGAAGGAACCCTGTTGCTGAGATGACCCGACTTCTGACTGGTCTAGACACTGAATAACAAAGAGTAAGTGGGCTGTTAGTACGACAACTAAAGAGAAATCAGACACAAATAAATAAGTGCAAGACCTCAGCGGAGCGCATGTTAATCATCGAACAAAATAAATAAAAATAAATAAATTCCCCTATAGGTGTGAGTGGATTTGTGATTGTTATTTTTGTTAGACAGCTTTTTTAATAACCCCACATCTTCAAAATACGATTAAGTCTTTAATTCTAGGATTTACAAAGTACAAATTATTCAATATTTATATTTGACACCTTTTTGAGTTCCATCTGAGCGACAAACTGAATAAAGACACAAAGAAACAAAAAAGGACAAGAAAGAAAGAAGAAGAAAAAGAAAAACTTGAAGTATCTACAGCAAATAAGTTGTACGTTATTAGGACACGTCCAAGAAACGAGCTCTCGTGTTCCAAGCAGTATCACAGACCTCAGACTTTGTGTTTCAGAATCCACCATTGTAATATATTATATTCATTATACGTGTATATACGCGTGCTTTTCTGCCTACGTGAACAAATAAGTAAAAGAAGTAGAAGACACGTTGGCTTACATAGAAAGTGTATTAAAACATGAAAATGACAAATTTCAAAAATGTCAAATGTAAAACTCCAGAGTCATTTCATGCAAAATACTGTACATGTTGTAACTGTTGAATTCGTATGAAGATTATTTCAGACTTTGGTGACAAAAATGTTCCTGATGATGAACCTCCTTGAACGCACTTTTCCTTTTTTCAATTTCAGTTTCTTTATCTGAAGGTCTCATTAACATTGCAAACATTTTCAGAGTGGACATTTAAAATGCCAACATAATAACAGCTCAAAATATAACAATGAATCAAATAATGCTTGGACCCAAAAACATTAAGAGTTTCCACTAAACTGGGTTTGTTTTGTTTTGCAAAAGTACGTCACAAATTGCAATCCTCATTTTGAAAGAATTTTCCTTTCGTTTGGTTTTTAATTACAAGTTCTTCTTTACGTAAGTCATAAGTAACGCAGCTGAGTGCTAATAAGGGCGTGATCAGAAGTACAATTAAAAACAGCAAAACAGAAAAGGATTTCATTTGGAACAAAAAATATATATTTTAAGTGTACAATAAGAATGAAATGTTCCAAAAACAATCACTGATTCCCAATACAAAGCCTGGTCACGTTTTCTGAAATCAAATCTGTGATCAAATATCTCTGCCAGTTTAATGTTAGACAAATTCACCTTCTGGAACTGAAAGAGGAAAATGTCTTTCGCACGTAAGATACGAGATGTAGAAACTGACGGATCATAACTGCTGTTACAGTTATTACACTTCTCAATACAAAACGTTTTTTTTTTATCTGTTTGTCGTTATAAAACACATAACAGCACGTTAGCTGGTATACATGGCATACATAAACATAAAGGCGTGTATGCTTTTAAAGCATGTCCATACAAGTGACTTTCACCGTCGAGCTGCCGTTCACTTCCTCCCCTGAAAAAACAACAAAAATAGCGTCTTTCTGTAGAAAGCAGACGTCTTCTGAAGTGCAGAAAAAAAAAAAAAAATTCAAACAGAAAGAGGGTCGGGTTTTCTGGAATGACTGCGAATCTCTCACGGTAAACAATCATCACCATACGGAGTGTCACGATCCTTGATTAATCAGAGCCTTCACAAAAAATATGGCTGTCGCATATTGAAGAAAGAAATCAGCACTGAGTGGAGTCCAAAACGACCTTGATGACCTCAGGAAGACTTACGGAGAGAGACGGCGTGTGGCGTAGATCAGCCCACGGTTAAATCAGCACCGATGAGAGAAGCTGCACCTTACAGTAAAACGTCTCATACAAAATGTAGAGAAATAAAAAAGAAAAAGAAAAGAAAAACAGTTTGTTTGTCTGGTTTCCCTCCACCGTAGCGTAGCTGATCCACCTGTTCTTTTTCCCCTCAGTCTCTGGTTTGTATGTCATTCAGCTCAGCAGCAGCTTTCAGTCCAAAAATCTCTGGCAGGCTTTTTTCCAGCGACACGCCGTACACCACTGATCCCGGTGCTCGATACCGTACACCTTCCGGCACTTTTTAGCCTCGCCTCGAACCCTCCTGTCATGAAAATGAACAAGAAAACTTTAACGACTCGGTAATACAACATTACAGACAGTGCAAAAAAGCTGACAAGCGAACCAAATGATAATGTAGATGATGTTAATATTCTTATAAAGCACTACTACAACTAATATTAGTATTACTATTGTCATTATTATCTGGGTTTGTATCAGCATTACTGCATTTGTTCTTACTTTTTTTTAGATTTCTTTTTAAATTTTGTATCTTACAGCAATGGTATTTCTTAGTGTTGATTTTCAGCCCTGATTATTATATTAGTTTACAGGACTTCGTTACTTTGGGAAGCACCTAATAACACTTATTAATGTCGCCGAAGCACAAATAAAAAGGAAAAACAAATGTTTAGCATTTTACATTTAATTAGAGTACTTTCACTGTCTTCATATTTGTCATTTTATTTTATCTCACATTTAATTTCATCTTTTTGATTATTATTATTAAACTTTTTTACATGATTTTATGTTATATTTATGTATTATTATTATTATTATTACACTTTAAAATTAAGAAAGAATTTGCAGCAAAGTTCACAGTGATGAAATATAAAAACTATTAAAAAACACACCTTTTCACAAGGCTTTTAAACTTTTCCAGGCATTCTATGTTTCTTGCTTTCTTGTTTATTATATGTCACTAAGTGTATCATGAAAATAAAATGTGATTAGAGCTTTAGAGAACATCTAAAGTCAAAATCTTGAGCTTTATTATCCAGTGTGTGTGATGGGTTTTTAAAATGACACCAGAATAAAACTATGCTGAAATGCCTATAAACCGAAGAATGTGTCAATACGGTATTTAAGACAATTTAATGCTAATGGTCTCGACACACTGCTGATATTAAACAAACAAAAAAAAAAGGGTGAGGATGAACCGGACGCACCGTGTGGCGCAGTGGCTTCTCGGGGGCGAAACGCTGGCGTGGTGCGGGGGCCTGGAGGGGGCGCTGTGGTTCTGGAGCCACTGCTCTCCAACGCTGACTGAACGACGACGAAACGGAGCAGCCTGGAGATGAACAGAAACACAAGCTCAGTACATATCATCATAACACTGCTTTAAAGCATTCACACTGTGGATTATACGCACCACAGGACAAAAATATCAGACCATATTATGATACTCTGAGTATTTTCATGACTAGGTTTGGTGATAAATAAATAATTTAGCAAAATCAGACACGTCCAATCTTGTTACTTTGAGTCACTCAGTGTTTGAAAGGTAAAGAAGAAAGCCATAATATTTTACGAAAACTGTGTTGCCGTAATTCAACATAATAAATTACAACAATTAAGTACATATCTTATATTTACACAAATAAATAAATCCAACGCCTGCAATTTGATCATTTGTCCACTAGATGGCAGTGTTGTATTGCAATAACAATGTGGCAGCAGCCCAAAGGCACAAACATTTTACAGGAATACATATACAGTCTGTTTTAACCTTTCCTTCTGCTTAAGATTTTACACTATGACCTGCTTTACTGCCTAAAAGTGCAGTGTGCACACCGGCACGTCAACACAAGAGTCAGCACGAGTCATACTGAGTCATACTGAATCATAATGCATAGCAAAACCGCATTCAGAAGCTCTTGAGCTGAGCACGTACTTCTAAAACCCTGGCAGAATTTCTCAACACATTTCAGTGAAAGGTTAACCTGGTGGAGAAGAGGCTGACCTGTTTGCTCTGCTGTGCTGTGACTAGAGGCGTCCAGCGAGGTGGGGCAGGCACACACACGGCTTTACACGGCGTCAGACTAACAGGAGGCAGAGCCTGGAGCAACAGACACACCACAGAGGCTCTATGACTTAGGATTCTTACAAAAAGACTCACACAAAGAATCCTTATGAAATTAATATGAAGTTATATTAATGTTATCATCTCTATAGCAACAGCTTATACATGGGGACTTGTATGACGCATGCTCCATATAAATGGATGAACAGCCACGTGTAATCATCGATATGATGACATTTTCTGTAAGCAGCAACGTGTTTATGGAAGGAGTCTCCAGTGTCAACACTTTGTAACAGTCCTTAAGCTTTCAGGACAGACACGTTTGCACTTGTTTCGTCTTAATAGCTTCAAGAAAGAGAAAAAACAGATGCTGATGAGAGAACGACTGTTTATAGCTGCTATAACGTAACGGAGAACAGGAACTTACTCGTTTCACAGACATTAAATGTAACTACAAACAGATAAAGTTATGACATGTTTTGCTGAGGGACATGCTGTTATTGGCGAGTTGTTGATTATTTTCCTATAACAGCATGACCCTGAGTGTTCTGTTCCTTACGTAATTCTGTCATTTCATTCTGTAACTGTACAATACTGTGGTTTATACTTTTTTTTTTTTACACAACTTCCTTACAGGTTAGTCATAGCCAATTCTCACCCACTACCTGAGAGCACCTGGTCATAAGACAGCTGCTAATTCAGGGTTAGAGCTTACACAGGTTTCCGCTGAAACATTGCTTACGTAGATTAGTTGGGTTTCTGGAACAAAACCAAAAAGCCAAACCAAAGGTTGTGAAACCCCGGGTTTAACCACAGTCAGTTTGATAAAATTACAACAGAGTGTTTCTCTATTAGAAAGGTTCCAGGTCGAATCCTTGAAGAACCTTTAAAGGGCTTTTTTTTTTTTGTAAAAATATTTTGAACAAAATCCGAGTGGATTTTATGTGAAGATAACCACTACATTTTATAAAGATTTTTTAACCATAAAGACAGAATATTTTTGTAAACAAGCTGGGAAAAACTATACTACTGGTCCTTCTTCCGTTCTTCCAAAGTGTCACTACGATAGCATTATCACAGTAAACATAAGTACCGCAATATCGTGGTAGGTTCACAGTTACCATAGTTAGTAATGGTAACCTAGTAATGGATTAGGAGACATGCGAGCCACACCCGTGTTTGTCCCTGATCCATCACAAAGCCCGAGGTGCTCGTGTCATATGACCTACCTGGTACGAGTGTTCGGAGTGGACCTGCCAGAAGCTACCGGGGGCCGACTGGCTGAGCGGGCTGGGCTGGAGAGGCTCTGGAGTCAGGGGAGGGGATCTTTGATGGCTTGGACTGGAAGGTGAGCCGCAGCCAGCCGGAGCTGATGAGTGCTCCACGTCCTGGTAGATCTCCGTGTAGTAGAAGTCTTCTTCTCTTTGGCAGCGCTCCTGTTCGCTCTGTCTGCTAGTGAAGACGAGTACAATGCACCGTGAGAGGAAGCTCCGAATTTCAAACAACTCTGAATGAGAAAGACTTCAGTAGCGTTTCTAACAAAGTTCTGGAACCTTCTGAGAAACTTAACGGTTTCAGAACAACCCTGTTAAATAAAACATTCCTGCCAAAGTTCTGGAACATTCTATAAACCTTAAAAGCTTTAAATGTGTTTCTGGAACAATTAACATGTCAGTGAAGACATGTTTCTACTCAAGTTCTGGAACGTTCTGAGGAAGTAAAGAGTTCCAAAAATACTCTGTCATTTATGATGTGTTTCTACTCAGGTTCTGGGCTCTCTTGAGGAACCAAAGACTTCCAGAACTATTCCATCACTTATAATATGTTTCTACTGAGGTTCTGGGCTTTTTGAGGAACCAAAAATTTCCAGAGTTGTTTGGTCAGTTAAGACATGCTTCTACTGAGTTTCTAGGGTTTCTTGAAGAACAAAAGAGTCCTTTGAACTATTCTGTCAGTAAATACATGGTTCTACTGAAGTTCTCAAACTTTCTAAGGAACTACAAGGGACATTTTTGAACATGAAATTCTGAAATTCCAGGATGTGACCATTATAGAAAAGTACAGTAACACAACAAACATAAAAGAGCTTTCATGCAGAACCTCTAACAAGCTAAGGACCCTCAATGATCCAAGAAACGCTTGAAGGATTGTTTTCTTGCAGTGTTGGCCATTCTGTAATGTGTGCCACTGACCAATCAGCTCAGGTATCTAGTACCTACTGGAGCAGGAACTAAACTGAAACAACGGACCAGGAACAAAAATGAGTCCTCGTTCTTTGTGAGTTCCGAAAGGTTTCTGAAAAGGTTGCTGTTGTGGAAACAACTGCAAAATTGCCTCAGTCTATAACTTACCCCAGGTGAAGAGTGCGAATGTGGCGCTTCATGCCTACAATAGTAGTGAGGATTTTGCCACAGTTTGGCCACAGGCACCTGTATGCCACCTTCACTGAGTTCTAAACGAAATAAAGCAGGTAGGAATACAATTTAGTCCCACAAAAACATTTTAAGAAAGCCCCTGCTGTATATTAAACCTTGCAAGACAAGAAGGAAGCATTTACCTTGCGTTTCCTTGGTGCAGGTTCATCAAACAACATTTGATCCATCTCCATGTCCAGGCCATCGTCGACAGGAGGGGTGCGGTCCGCCTCTGCGGCAGGCGGAGATGGCGCAGGACTGCTGTTTCCATGGTCACAACTCCAGTAACCACCATCGGACATTTCGCTACCAGTGCTATCGGTCCCGTTTGAGGCTGTGAACCAAGTTAAGCGTGAATTTTAAAAAAACGTTTGACATGGTGAAGAAAGTCACACCAAGAATCTGGAAGCCAGCTAACCTGGAGTTGGTTCTCCATGAATGGGGCTTTGGATCATTGGGCTGCAGGACAGACTGGTCAGCACCATAGCAGCCATGATTTCATCCATGTCAGCATTCTCTACGCTCCTAAATAGAAGATCAGAGAAGATCAGAACCAAGCTGAGAAGATTCAAGTAAGCAGAAATCCTTCATGATAACAGACCCAAACCTTTTTGGCACGTCGATTGATGATGACACGGAGTGAGCGACACTGCCTGACGGGCTCAACCACACGTCCTCCAGTTTCCGGTGCACGTGCTGATTGAGCTTCTGTAGGAATATGGACACCTCGTTGTCCACGTGGTTGTGCTGCTCCACAACACCCGCATGCTCTTGTCCACCACAATGCACATACACCTGAGACACACAAAAACAGATTAGATCAAACTAAAAGCAAATCAGTGAAACATCATACTCCCAGACTTTACAACTCCTCGCTCCTGCCTACCCGCTGTCCCGGGTACAGTTTGACCCTGTGGACACCGTGGGCTCCTGCTCCGATCCCGAATATCATAGGAGCTCCATCGGCGTCTCCGTTTCCGCCTACGTCCACAAGACCCTCTGGTGACGAGTTGCACACCAAGGCTCCCAGAGGAGAACGCTTCCCTAACCTGCTCCTCGGTAGCACAGTCGCTGTTAGCACCTTCTCCATCGTTACTCCTGCAGGAGCTCAGCTGCACCAAGAGAAAAGCTGAAAAGAGGAAACAGGAAGAGAAACATTTCCTGTGGTTGGTCTCATGCATACAAATGACTCAATTTGTATAAAAAGCAACAAACGTTAAAGTTCCGGTTAGAGACTAGGTTAACGTTCATTCCATGATAATAGGACCTAGTGTTGTAGTACTCGAGACCGGTCTTAAGACCACTTTTTGAAGGTCTCGGTCTCATATCAGAATCGACCGCATTTTCACTCCGTCTTGTCTCTGTCTTAGACATAGAGGACTCTGGAGTTTATTTCAAGACTGGTCAAGACCACAACTGCAGGGATTTCACTAAATTGCCTGT
>JAOTRR010000002.1:3443459-3455544 GCA_028570945.1 Gogo arcuatus
GCTCGAGGTGATTATCGAGAAATAGTCAGAATTTCTCGACCAATCAGAGCGCGCGATTTTCTATAATCACCTGTGTATTTTACTGATTATTATTATTATTGTTGTTATTACTAATGATCTCTGCTACTTCCTTCCAAGCTTTATTTTTCTTCATAAGGTCTCTGTATATATTTAATGAGTGGTTGTATATGACAGACTGTGATGAAACCACATTTATGAGTTTTCCTTTCTTTTTTAGTATGTAGGAACTAAGATAGGAACTAAAGTTGTGAATGGGGAAACAAAAAAAAAATGTTAATAGAAAGAAAACCTCAGTACATCAACGAAATGAAAAAAAGGGTTGTGACCAAACCATGTGAAAGTTGGCAGCACCAGTACTACCAGTGGAAAAGTTAGTCTAGAGCCCTGGTGTACACGTGCACTCCGGTTTCGCAGTCCGGATCGTGGGTTGAAATCACCGCCTGTGTGCTGTGTTTGATATAAGACGTGATTCAGAAGCGCGGCGTGTCATGCTGGCAGTGGCGTATCCAGAAGTGAATGCATTTGACAGTGGAAAAGATGTTAATAATAGGAGAAATGTTTGGTGAAAATTACACCTTATATTATGAATCCTGGTCTACTTTTCTTACAGTACAGTGTATTGATACTGCAGTGGTTTGATTTGTTTTCATTCAAAAATAAATGTATTAAAATGTAATATTTTATTTGTCAGTATCGTCTCGTGAAGCCTGTATCAGGATACATCTTGTAACGTGGCTTTAGTGTATCGTCTAATGCCTAACTAAGACACGGTGCTTTTGATGGTGTGGTCATTAATAATGCTATAGCACTAAAGGCCAGAAATTTTACTGCTGTGACCCAGAGGACCAGTGTGTAAATTCTAGTCCTGCAAAATGTATTCAGTCGTGCAAAATGTTAGTGTCAGAGAAGTGTAAATTAAAATGGGGGGGGGCATTAAACCCTCTTTAATGGTCGCAAAACATAATATGCAAAATGAAACTTTTTTCATGAAGCATTTCTTGCCAAAATGACCAAAGCATTCATGGCCCTACAAACACAAAAGCATTAGTGGATTTAATCAGAAGCTATGTAAAATCAGATGGTCACGTGGATGTTAAAACTCTGTATCGAATACACAGTTAAATTTCAGTTTATCTCAAATGTGTTTTTACTTTACTCCCCCAAAGCAGCTTGTTTGTTTCTTTTTTCCTGAAGGCTAACGTGCTTCCTCTGAGACACGTGAAGCCAGACAGCGGCATCTTTCTGACACGTCGCATTCACCCAGTTCAGTGGTCGAGTCGATTCACGACATTGGGTTTACAATTTGATTTTTCCATAATATTTTGGATTTTTTAAAAATAAATAAATAAACGAAGAAAAAGTTATTACCAAAGAATTCAACATTTACTTTCCTATTCTTTATCAACTTAAATATTCATTTTGTTAAATAAAAGAAATACTTCTATTTCAGTTACTTAATAACCAACGATTATTTACCCACATTTGTAAAGGTTGGATTAAAATATAACAGCCTATTAACTAAAATATTCCTTTTATTTAAAAAAGTTAACAAATAGGCCTTTTCTTAATAGACATTGATGAACATTTGTACTACCTCTTTGTTTCTCTTTTCTTTTGCTTTCAGTAGTCTGTAAAAAAAAAAAAAGTTCCGATTTCTTGTTGAATCTATTTGTACAGTCAGTCGCACAACAGCTCTTTTCCATTTTAGATCTGCTTTTTGTGTTTTTCCACGGAATTAGAGCCGTGTTACTTCTGCCTACGGTAGTCACGTGCAGTCCCTCTAATCTGTTGTGCCCTCTGTTGTGTAAATAACGCAATTACAGCTCGAAAAGACTAAGAGATTACGCAGCCTGTTAATAATAGCCGTTCATTTTTTATTTCATTGATTCATTGTCATAAATTTATACCACGATTTATCGTCACAATATATTGACACGCCTGGTCACAGATCAGTGTAACACACTTGGAAGAAAGCACTATCCATCCTGTTCCACATACATGAGCTCACAGACGCACGCGATTGACTAGTGACGCTGTGATTGACGGGGAGGAGGAGTATGCCTCTCCCTCCCTAAGAACACAGACATGGATCGTTGGCATTCGAACTATCAATCTTTTTTTCCGTTAATGCCACTTGGGAGCCCCAAAGCAGGTTTAACATTCACTAATATTCATATTAACCCACAGTCCATATGTGCAACTGATAAACATGGTGTATTTTTGCTAGCAATTCTTTTTTAGTTATGTCAGTGATCCTTTAAAAAAAAAAAAGATTTAGATTTTATGCTTCAAAATCTGCTTCTGTAGCTGGTGACAATCACTTTTATAAAAAGATTGTTGAGTGAAACAGAATACTAACAAGCATGAAGTGGCTTTAAAAAAAGTCAGAATTACAGTTGGAGCGCTCAGCGTACAGGAGTTCAGATTTGGGGTTTGTGGATGGAGTTAATGGAGCAGCTTGAGTGAAAATGATGTTAATCAGATAGCAGGCCAAGTATGAAAATAGTGAATGTGTTGTACAATATTGTGACCAATATTCTATTGCAATATTATTATTATTGGCAATCAAGGGCTCTAACAGAGCTACGGCTACTAACCCTGACCCTCAGCTTGTAGCTCAATAGTTTGTACTTTAATTACAATGACTGGGAATTATTGGGTAGATAAATTATATATTCTGTAAATAATTTCTACATTTACATTCAGTCATATTGGCAGGATGTTACAGGTGAGTTTCCAGCCTTGCTCGTGGGTCCAGTGGTCTGAAATGTTCTGATCGGTATTGCAGGGCCTCGGCCGCTGAGCCTCAGCTGGAGCGTAATCTTATCCCTGTATAGTAATATGTTATATTTATATAACACCATTCTTACAACCAAGGTCGCTTTACAATTACAGGACCACCCTCAATGCCATATTTTTAATTAATTAATTTTTGCTGTGACAAATAATGTGATATATTTTGATTAGACTTCCCCTGAGAATTTATTTCTTATTGTTTTAATTTTGCACTAAATGAACCTTCTTAAGGAAGTGGACTTTCCCAATCGTCCCCTTCATTAAAAAAATCTGGTTATATAGTTTTTAGTTAGTGCTTTTCTTGACAATATCATCATCTTGATGAATATTATAGCACGTCTACCATTTTATTTAACACAGACTAGGAATAATATATACAGTACTGAGCAAAGGTCAGAGACCACCATTTTGTTTTTTAATCAAATAGACATTGTTTATTGTTTTATGGGAAACAATAGTAAAGATGGGAAAGTGTACAGTACATTAATTACATTTTTAGTCGTTAAATAATATATTTACAGATTTTATACAGCAGTGTGTGATTGATTAATGAATAATAACAATAATGAACAATAATGATGGGAAAATGTATTTAACAGAAAATCACGCTTGTAAGAAATCTTATAAGAACATTCCCTGGTTTAATGATGTTATTTATTTTCATTTTAATGTCCGGCTTTAACGCCTCTCATTTCATCTTATGTTTTTCACTTTACAGACAGTTTTAGTTACCAGACCCCTTGTGTCTTTATTACAATTTTTTTTAACTCTCCTACAAGGCCACATATGTACTTAAACAATAATAAATCATGTAATTTAGCAGTTATAAACACTGAACAGGAATTTATAAGCTTAGATGGAGCTCTAGGACTTTAAATTACAGAGACCAGTCTGTCAGATTGAGATTAATGAAATGAAGACTAGATTTCTGAACTCTGTTAGGATTTATCAGTAATACTGAATATCCTCAGGTGCTTCAGAGCTAGTCTGGGTTTCCTTCACCTGTGTTTGACTGACTACTAAATGAATTTTCAGTGCTTAATTATTTGTGATTTAAGAAACAGTACATTTTATAAAGCATTTTTAAGCATGGTTATAAATTTCAAGTTTAAGTAGCAGAGGAATAAGTGATATTGAACAGATTGTTCTGAATTTTAGTAGATGAGTAGATTCAGGTAGAGCTCGGTGATCTAGCTATCTGACATCAGCGTTGCACTATGATGTCATATGCTTTCGTGAGAGGCTTATCAGTACTTTTATAACACCAGCCCACTTTCTGCACTGAAGATTTAAGTTAAAGGTGCGTTCAATAAAATTAGTAGAACAATTTTTCAAGGCGTCTAATAATTATGTAGGTGGATTCGACATTTGAGCGATTTAAATTCCTTGAGCCCACCTCCCCATTCCCGCTCATGTTCGCGAAGCTCCGCCCCAAACACAAACATTCCGGACTGGAATTCAGTTTTCCGAATGGGTTTTCTCAGCCACTGGGTAGATTTCTAAGCCCCTGGCCCTGAACTGTTTTTTTTTTTGGGCCCCCCCCCCCCCCAGGTTATTTGTACAAGAAATTAAAAAAAGAAACCCGAACTTTTACAACTTTAAATCCCGTTTATATAACCTGATGTTGCGTCCCACTGAACGTCTAGTTTATATATTTTTTCTTTTTAATGCAGTTTTGGGTTTTTTTTTTTGTTGTTGAACAAACCTCAATATTGTCTCATACTCTGGCAAATTTCAAGAAAAAAGGTGTAAGAATAATTAAATAAATAAATGTGTGATCTCCATATTCTCTCGCATTTCACCTTTGTGCACATCTAACCAACTCACATACAGTCATTAATCCATAACTAGTCAGAGAACTAGTCAGAGGTTAGGTCAGTGGTTGGAGTGTACCGGTATCGACCTGAGAAGTGGGAGATTTTTATTGAATCTTGTTTCTACGTCAGTGGTTTAAAAACTACGGAGGTGACTGATGTGATGTATTTGTTTCAGGCAGAGATGGCACGATTCCACTTTTTCTTTTCCAATACTGCTACTGAAACCTGAAGTATCAGGCGGTACTGAGGCCCATGTGATTTAAAATCACATTTTTAACCGAAGTACTACAGAAGAAAGTACACAGCTAAAAACACGACTTGCACAAAACCACACCTTTTACACAAAAATCTTTTGCAGTGCAAATATAATAAAGTATAAATATAATCAATCCTAGCAAAAAAAAATGCAGTCAAGTCTCTTTATATGTAAACATTTCCAGTTCCAAAAAAATTCCCAAATCCTATGAAATTCATTTTTCCCCTCTGATATCCAATCAACTCTTTTTCTTTTCTTTTCTTTTCTTTTCTTTTCTTTTCTTTTCTTTTCTTTTCTTTTCTTCTCAAACAAGGTATGCATTTAGCTGATGGTGAGTTCTGAACTTGAAACATGATTTACACAAACTGATGTCCAGGGCTAAAGACCAATTTTCTAGAATCAAAGTCTAATTTTATCATTTATGTTAACTTTATATTAACATTCTGCTCGGGCTGTAGCTTTGCTGGTGCTAATGTTAGTCCATGGCTTGCGTGAGTTGTTCATATTTTTAAATACTTGTTTCTTAATTTGCTCAGGCCATATCCATTTTTTTCTACAAATGTTTTAAGTAGGCATTTTGTAGCAAAGAAAAAAAAATTGGGTAGGAGTAGTCGCCTGTTCGTGTTGACTAAAATCAGTTAATAAAAAGCCGCTCCACACTCGTGAAATTATTATTAATCTTTTTTGTATTTGACTTGAGGCTACAACTTATTAACGTGGTTTATTCAGTGCCTGTCATATGAATCTTAAATATTATTCTTTTGGGTGTGTAGAGCTCTGTGCCCCTTATACAGACCTGTTATATTCAGTGCAGTGAACAGAAGAACATTTGGGCTTCAAAAATGATTACTGCATGGGGGGATCAAAGACGTTCACATTTATGATACATTTCCTATTTATTTATTTTTCTCCTTGTGGTGATTTTCTTTGCTGTCTGTCATGTGTGCATCAGATCATATTTTAATTAAGGTGAATGAGTACTCCACCTACAGAAACAGATGTGTGTAAGTGTGCGTGTAATTCGGAGTGTAGCACTACTGCTAGCTCGTTGAATAAATACAGTGCAAAAAAAAAATGACTCCAAATTTGTGAAAATGATGGTGTGGATCTAAACAGGCTCCATACAGGTCATAAATTCTTTTATTTGCGTGTTTTACAATCAAGAAAATATTCTTTGAAATTTTTTTGCTAGGTTGTCTTTTGTTGCATTTTGATTTTTATTTTGACTTTCTGTCGTCTTTACTTAGAAGAGTAAAGTCTGGATTAATGCTAGGGAATATATCGTTCACAATAATATTGTTTTAATTTGATTTCACAGAGCAACTGTTTTGCTAGCATTTACTCCTATTTTATTTATTTATTTTTAAAATGAGAGTTGAATTTTGACAATCTAGACCAGTGTTTGGTCTGTGCAGCCTGCCAATTTGACTTAATAATATTTATTTGGTAAACAAAAGTCTATATATTCGTTTTTAAAATGTCACTGTTGCGCTCTGCTTCACAGATGATGGGTCAGAAACACACTTAAAAAAAAATCACTATAGGTTTCTTGGGCTCCCGCCTGCTTGCTGTGCCCCCGTGTCACCTTGGCTCGTCAAGAATGAATCGGGACGAGTGGTTGTCTACTGTAGTTAAAAAAACAAAAAACCCTCAGATCATGAGAGCAAACTGCAGGTGCTCCTGTTACACCGTTAGCTTTAAAGCTTTAAATATTATTAATCATTTGTGCAATCATCTCACATTTAAACACAATGTGGAAGATGTCATATAATGAGATTCTAGTCGTGCAGCAGATCTTTACCGTCATCCCTGCACTGGGCGGTTATGGAGCGGGGGTTTTACTCCGATACAAATTAAATACTACTTATATTAGTGTTAGTGAAGTTCTCAGTGTTGGATGGTGCAGTGGAAGAGGGAGAGGGTGTGTGTGTGTGTAATAAAATTACGCTGTGATTCGTCAACATTTAACTGTTGTTAGTGTTAACGAGTCAATCCAACAGCTTTGATGGTATCCAGTAGTGAATGTGTGTTTATAATTAGGGATTAGAAAATGTTACCAGGAATGAAAACCGCAAACAAATTTTTCCTTGAACATAATCAATAACTCAGAATTGTTCCAGAGTGAAAATTCAGTTTGGGGGAAAAAAAAGAAAAGTTACCTCTATTTTACAGTTCCATAATGATCTGAAGATAGCATAACCAAAACCTAAACTGTTTCCCAGTCAGCCTGAATTCCTGTGCAGAACTCATCACTTCCTGCCTGACTACAGGATGATATGATGCTAGTGATAGTAGGTTTTTTTTTTCACCCTAAAGATAAGGCAACAGCAGGGAAATCTGTAATATTTTTCCTCCCATTCTGCAAACAACAAATCGCACCACAGAGTAAATCAATGGTCTGAAAAGGCTTCTGGACGCAGAGCAGGTGATTATGTGTAACAAACCTTATTAACTGATTATTTCTGATTACGGTCTAACAAGCTTCCAGCTGAAGAGGGCGCTGTGCAACACTGGAGCAGCAACATAAAAATATCATTAATGTCCCAAACGAACCAAAATGAATGTTGAATTAGGTTTTAATCCCTGTGTATAATAATCTGATGGTCCACATCACGGCCACATCATTCGTTTCTGCAAGTGATGCTGAATGTGTTTGGAGGAGTTTTACTCAACACTCTATATCTGTTTCCGTTAACCTGCTTAATGCCCAGTTTCAAACTGTGAACTAAAAAACGAGTAATGGAAACAAGTAGATTTAAAAAAAAAAACAAACCCCGAAGATTGCAAAGTTTTTGCGCTTGCATGAGGTGGGTTTTCAGATGATTCAATAAAGCAATATTTTGCAAACTTGAAACACATTTTTGACATTTAAGCCACATGACGTGAAGTGCAAATGGAAACGCTACCTTTCGGAAAAAGAGAGCACTGTGTAAGAGCTATAGCAGGAGGGGAAAACCCAATCACATTTCCTCACTCAGTGGAAACCATTCGCAATTATGTTTCGTCAACATTTTTAAAGTATCACTTCTATTTTGCACAAAACTGCAGTGGAAACCCGGCTAATATTGAAGTGTCGTGTTTACGGAGGCGTGATAAACCTTTAGAGTGTTATTAGAGCAAAACAAAATAACAGGAGTTTTGGAGTTGGGGAAAGTGCGGATACATGCACAGGAGCTATGCAACAAGTTCTGGATTAAGATGAAGTAGTTTTTCAGCACTGTGTTTGCGTTTAGATGAATGAAATAATCTCCATGTAAGATATGCAAGTAAGGGAACATAACTCGTGTTGAAAGAACTGTTGAAGACGTTGAAAATAATAGCAAATAAAAATAATGCAGTTTGTCTTATTTGCTGTGAAATTCAAAGAAGTGTAAAATAAAAATTTTGTACTTTACTGTTTTAATTAATTTTGGCTATTTTTAAATATGTTTTATTTATTATTATTTTGTTTATTTTGTTTATTTCTTTTCTTGCGTCGTCCGTCCATCTAGCTGTGTATCCATTCGAGATTCTCGTAAGCGCAGTATCTGAAGCACGAGTGGTTGAATTTTTATAGGATTTATTTGAAATTATCATCTTAACCAGCAGATGAACTGACAGATCATGGAATTGATGCTTCAGCTGATTAAGACCTCACAATACAATCATCAAAAAGTCCTTAAGGGTGAATAGAGAAACTTGGTTGCCACATAAGCATAAAACGGACACACAATGTGGTTAATCTCCTCAAAATAAATAAATGAAGTCTGATAACACGCATTGTACATTAATAACGGTTAAAACCAGCTCTTCAGTAGCTTTCAAACACCAGAGGTGGCGGAAATCAGGCAGTTTAGCCCACTTTGGAGCTCTATTTCTTCTACGGAGCTCATTATGTTTCACTTGATCATTTTCAGAATCCCAGAACTCACTTTATTTATTCAATCCAAATATTTTTTGGAGAATTTATAAATGTATTTATTTATTTTTAAGATACGGTGAACGTGTACATTTTTTTTTACAATATTAAACTGCTGTAGCAATTATGGATTTATTTAGTTTTATACAAACAAAAATGCATGCAGTTTTGCATTATTTGTTTCAGAAATGTAAAAGTGAAACTGAAGACAGTATCGGAGATTGAAGCTAATCGTGACCGGGGTGTGTTGTTACACCTCTAGTAACGGACCATCCTCCATGTCAGTGTGGCGTTTGATCATAACGGGCATAATTAAACATGCAGTTGATCAATGTTGTAGAAAAAACGTGGCATGTTATAATTCAGTGTTACATGCTGTGCAAGGGTGTTATGTTATTAGGACACTGTGGACTGTTTTGAAGTGACTGGTTGTGTAAATTAATGCCACCTTCAGTTGAGATTCTCTGTAGTGAAGAAATGCATTTCATCATTAGGGGTATGAATCTTTACACTGCTGTTTGTGTTCGTCCTAAAATTCCTCTGTGCTCAGAGATCTTTTTCCCCCAGATTTTTTCTTTTTCAGTTTTTCAGATTTAACATTTTGACATGTAGGACTAGTTCCTGAAGCTTTTTTCCATTTCATATGTTGTTAATGATGGTGATGGATGATGGTGAAAGATAAGTACAGAATGTTTTGTGAGCTCATGATAAAATAATATCATATTCTTGGGTTTGGTAGCTAAATGTCCTCATTTCTTACTTCATTCACTTTAAAAGAAAATTTATAATGTGACTTTGTTGGTTTAACGTTATTATTTCAGGTTAATCTCTTTCCTTCAGACTGGAAGTTGTATAATGTTTGAACTGATAATACTGTTTTATATCATGCTGCTAAATCAGTAATGACTTATTCATTTATTAGTAAAGCAGTAATTATGCCAATCAGTAACATTAACAGGTATTTGTATATAAATAGAAATATAACAACGCAGATAGGTGGTGGACTTTTTACACCAACGTTGAGGAAGTTTTCACCTTGTGTTTCAGCATGAATATGACTGAATAAAGCCCTATTCGGATTGGATTAGTTTATCAGCAGGATGTTAGTAATAAATATTTTACATATCTATTCAATGATAAAAACTCTCGCATCTGGACAGCAATAAAATGACCACAGGAGGAGCGAGTTTCTAGCAGGTTGTATTTTCTACGAACCTGGATCTTTGTGTCACACAGTCACATGATCACATGGTGAATCAGAGTTCCAGCGACAATTTGAAAACATAAAACAATAATCACAAAGTATACGACAAGCATCCGTTTTTCATTTTGAAGAAAAGCAGTAGGTAAATCGGCCTGTAATTTTCTCAGAGGAGGACAGAGGAAAACACAGACTGTGCCGATCCGGATGGAAATAAAAACACACAGCACCTGTACAAAAATACCCCAGAACCCCATGTACATTTTAATCCCAACCTGATGAAAATTCCTGGATGAAAATCACATCTTCACATTTCTTTTTCATCTCGTGTCCCTTAAACTTCTTATCCCATCTGCGTCCCTTGTTTTACTCTGCTCGTGTAAATACGTTATTTCACTTTTCTAGCATTTTCAATCTGCACGTGTCTGTTCTTAATGATTAAACGTGTTCTGTAGTGACGGATCTCGATTTGTCCAAATAATCTGCTCAGAAATGACAGCTACACAACTGTGAGTTGTAGTTGTATGTTTTTTCTGACCTGTGCTATCAGTTAATGCTGGGAGGAATAAAACAAAAAGAAAATTACCTTTTTATGTCAGTGTATGAAATAATTCAGCTCGCTTTCTTCTCTTTTTTTCCAGTTTTACAAACATGTGGTCCAAAGTGTGGAGAAGTTCATTCAGAAGGTCAGTGATCTTACGAAGCCAAAATGTTCTGTTGTCAAAACCTTTAACCTTGACTCTTAACTGTCATGTGTTTTTTAATAATTTTCCATAGTGCAAGCCTGAGTACAAGGTCCCCGGTCTGTACGTCATCGATTCGATTGTGCGCCAGTCGCGGCACCAGTTTGGCCAGGAGAAGGACGTGTTTGCGCCACGCTTCAGCAAGAACATCATCACCACCTTCCAGAACCTCTACAGATGCCCTTCTGATGATAAGGTATGCCCCGCCCCCCAAAGTTTTCTCAGATTTTTTTTTTTACAGCTTTGTTTTTATTGTAAGAATGTACATGTAGTTAATTACCGCTGTAGCTGCGTCTATCTGAACAGCAGAACACATGAAACTGACTTGTAACGCTCACACTCGTGTCTAACTACAAGGGGGAGCTACTCATACGTAACGTGTGCGCACGCATAATTGAAAGGGTGGAATGTGAAGAGAAAAATAACTACGCTATGTTGTAGACTGTGACTTAAACACACAAAGAGAGGTATTTTAAAAAAAATTTCA
Organism: Gogo arcuatus; assembly: GCA_028570945.1. Classification (NCBI taxonomy): domain Eukaryota; kingdom Metazoa; phylum Chordata; class Actinopteri; order Siluriformes; family Anchariidae; genus Gogo; species Gogo arcuatus. The sequence goes on from JAOTRR010000002.1 coordinate 3,454,679, forward strand.
AGTGGTATGTCTGACTCCGCACCTAGCCAAAATCCTCCACAAATTCATGTCTTGCATCTGACCATTTTGTTTTTCTCTTTGGTGTTATTATGAGTGACATACGTGTAAAGCTTGTTTTCTGCTTGTTGGGTAAGTTTTGGATTTGACGTGGTCAGGGTCTTTTCACGTCACCACAGTTACAACTGTGTTTTGTGGTGTTTTGTACGTTGCTGGGGGACGTTGCTGACGCTAATCACGTCGCCATCGTTTACATAGATGCAGCTCGCTTACACGCACCTTTACTGGCTCCCTGCACGTCGAGATGTAAACATAAAAGTACATATATAAAGAAGGATGACAGGCTTTGTGTGAATAGTGATCACTGAAAGAACTAATGTAAACGTATCTGGATGTTATGATGACAAATTACTCAAAATATGTTAGAAAATATTTTAATAATCTCCTGAAGATCTGTAGAATTTCCATGTATATGTTCAAAATCCGTTATGCATCAATTCTGTCTGTGTTCTCCGTATCATGGAAATGATAGGGGTCTGTATGATCATCTCTGTTGTATGTTACATAGTTCATGGGCTTGGGAATCACGGAGTAGGTAAATTAGCATGTGATGGACTGAAGGAACGTGTTTTCCTGTTTCAGAGTAAGATCGTCCGCGTCCTCAACCTGTGGCAGAAAAACAGCGTGTTTAAAAGTGACATCATCCAGCCGTTATTGGACATGGCAGCGGGGCTCCCGCCCCCGAGTGTCACACCTGTTCCCGCCAGTACCGCTGTTCCTGTTAACAACGCCACTCCTGGTTGGTCTCTCTCTTTCACTCTCTCTCTCTCTCACACACACACACACACACACACACACACACACACACA
>JAOTRR010000002.1:3459556-3472833 GCA_028570945.1 Gogo arcuatus
ATATATAAAATAGTTTTAGAAACAAGTAACTTTTCCTACATGAGACTCCTATAACAAACTATGAGTCAGTGCTTAGATGAAGAATCTAATTTTTCTTTCCCCCGTCCTTTCCTCAGTCCATGGCCATGGAGAGCCAGGAGAGCATCTTCGGTCCTGAGAACTCAGCCCCTCCAACACAGAGCAACGTCCAACCACAGCTCCAGGAACAGGAAACCAAACTGGATGATTCTATTGATAACCAACAACAGGCAAGAACAAATATCAGATTTACTGACCAGCTGTTTTTGGCTTTAATTATGTTAATATTTGGTTTACAACCTTGCTTAGACTGTAAACATTGATTCTAACAGAAATTTTCTAAAAGTAATTTCAAGCTGTGAATAAAATGGTACAGTGTGATGTAAGAACTTCAATAGCATACAGAGTTAGCAACAAACTAAATACAAACAGAAAGATGGAAAAAAGAAATGAAATTGTACATCTGTAATGTTGAATAAATGTGTATGTTAAAGTGTCTGAGGATTTTAGTGACTCTCAGATGTTTATGTAGAGCCGGGTTCTGTAGTACCTACATGTTGACTCCACCCCCTTTAGCCAGAGTGAGACTAACAGTCATTCACTGTGCTAAGAGGAAGCAGGAACATGCAGAAATATAAACCACACAAAAAAATGAAGAGATGATAATATAATTTTAAAAACAGTCACAGGTGACACACTAATTGCTAGTCTTTTCAGGTTGAAAAGGAGACAAATGTATACAGCTAACCAGGAGTGGTTTTGTGCTTGTGTTTGGTGCAGGACATGGACCTGGACGAGGGACAGGACACTGTAGATGAGGATATGTATGAGTCGGAGGAGAAAAAAACCAGTGGTACTCGTTCCAGAACACACTCTCGGTCTCATTCCAGGTTAGACAAGCAACCAGTTATAGGTATAATACGTTATCTCACTGTACAGCAGAGCTCATTTACATCTTATTGCAGGTCCCCAAAGAGGAGGAGGTCAAGGTCCCGCTCAGGGTCTCGGAAACGTAAACACCGGAAACGCTCACGCTCGCGGTCCAGAGACCGAAAGAGGAAATCCTCTCGTTCCTACTCCAGCGAGCGACGAGCACGGGAGAGAGAAAAGGAGCGGCAAAAGAAGGGCCTTCCTCCCATCCGCTCCAAATTTCTCAGCGGTACGATCGAGGAACATGTTTACAGTCATTTGACGTAACATTCCAGATGATTTGGAAGAAACTGAAATAGCACTAGTAAATTGTATTCTGCTATAAAAGCTTGGGTCTATAATATTTTTTGTATTCTTATTTGTTTATCTGTGATTTCTTTCATTTCAGTGTGTAGCACTACTTTGTGGGTGGGCCAAGTGGACAAGAAGGCCACACAGCAAGACCTTACCAACCTTTTTGAAGAGTTTGGCCAGATTGAATCCATCAATGTAAGTTGACCCTTGACTTGTATTTAGCTGCATCAATTTTTTTTCTACCTGCCAAAAATCATAAAATCTGTAGTTTTATATTTTGAGTCCTGAATCCTGGAAACTCCTTGATTTCCGGGCGTCCTTAGGTAAAGAACAGAAAGGTTTGATTGACTGGATTATTCTTTGACACCTCTCTCTCTCTGTGTTTTAGATGATTCCTCCCAGAGGATGTTCTTACATCTGCATGGTGCATCGACAGGATGCTTATCGTGCACGACAGAAATTAAGTACCGGCTCATATAAAATTGGATCCAAGGTCATAAAGGTTTGTAATCTGCTCCTGATCACCTGATATCAGTCCTTACACCACAGCACTGTTTTGTTCTCAACTCTGATTGGTCAGAAGGTGTAGAGTATTCAGTATTGGGTATTAGTACTGTCTTATATACTAACCCTGCTGTGGTGTGTGAGTGTAGATTGCCTGGGCCCTTAATAAGGGTGTGAAACAGGAGTACAAACAGTTCTGGGACGTGGATCTAGGAGTGACCTACATCCCCTGGGAGAAGGTTAAACTGGATGACCTAGACGGCTTTGCAGAAGGAGGCATGATCGACCAGGAAACGGTCAACAGTGGTGAGAAAATATATTAACATCAGAAATACACCTGTGTAGCAGTTATGGTGAGATGTTTCTTCCTGACTCTGCTCTATTCACTTTGGCAGAATGGGAAGCTCAGAAGAACACAGAAGCACCTAAGGAACCCCAGGTTCAGCCGGTGGCTGCTGAAAGCAGTGTAGCGAGCACCTCGCAGAACGAAACCTTCACACAGCCAGTCGCCATGATGCCCGTGCAGGTACATGAGGTTCTGTTGGATTTCTGTTTATTCCTAGATAGATGTTCTTTTACTATTATTTAAACTATCAACAATACAGAACAAATTTTACACACAACTGCCTTTTCTCTTCCTAAGATCCCAGTGGCACAGACCGTCCCTGCTGTCGGCCTGGTCCCGCCTGCTTTTCCTGTCACCATGGCAATGCCCCCACCAGGCTTTGGTCCTCCACCGCCCTTTCTCAGGGCTGGATTCAACACTACTCAACCTCCTCCAGGTACAACTGGTTTCATGGTTCTCCATTAAGAGTATTCAGTATTGGTTCTCACATAATGTTGTGCATTAAGTTTGACTGGTTTATTAATCACCATGTTCATCTTTAGGTTTCATGGCCACTTCCGGTGTTGCTCCGTCTGCAGTTGGAGCTGGCCTCGCCTCAGCCCAAACACGTAGGTGTTCATCCTCATATGAAATCTCTATAGGGTGCTTGTTAGAGCATAGTTCCTAATAGGGTCTAATTTGTTTCCTGACAGCTCTGGTACAACCTACACAAGACGGCAACAAGGACTCGACATTTGGAGCAATGCTCCCTCCGACGAGCACTATTCCAGCAAGCTTCCTGCCCTCAGGAATGCCTGGAGCAATATTCAACCCTGTGGGAACGCAAGCACAGCAGGCCAGCACTGACAAGACAACTGCATCTGCAGAGAGCATAGACACACCTAACGAAATAACACTGCAGGGTAAGAGTTAAGGGTTTTTTATTTGATGATGATGATTATTATTATTGTGACAAAATGATATGCTTGTTCTCTAAGTCCTTGAGTAGGTTTTGATATCAGGTAAACATTGTTAGACCTTTGCCTTCACTTAGTAACTTTTCTTTCTGTCTGTTAACAGGAATGCAGAATGCAGTGCGCAGTGGGATGGGTTTACTGGGCATGCACCCTTCTGCATCTCTCTCTCACCCTCTCCCTGGCCAGAGGATGCCTGGGCTGCTGCCCCTCGACTTGCGGCCAAACCTCCTTCAGGGAGCCGGGGCTCGTTTCCCCATGCTCATGCAGCAAGGCCTGGCTCAACAAGCCAACAGCCTCCTGGATGGCTCGCTACAGGCCCGCACCCGAGCCCCTTTCCCTCAGATGGAGCACTTTAATCGCGCAGAAGGTCACTTTGCGAGGGCCCCCAATCCTGCAGCTCCTACACCAGACAACATGGACAAAGCTAATAATAATAACAACACACCTACTACTTCAGACAGCGGAAGCCAACAAGAGGGTGATCAGGATTATCGCTTCCCACCTCCGGAGAAACAGAGCACGGGTCTGCTGAGGACTCCTCCTCGTGAGATGAGGTCGGAACCCACTCCTGTTAGAGCTCCACTGCTGGAGAGACCTCCCAGAGGAGGCATGCACATGGAAGGCCGAGAGGGACCCGGGAGACGGGAGCCCATGCCAGGCCCTTTCAGAGCCGAGTCGCGCTGGGGTGCACCACGAGGGGACCTGGATGAGCGAGATATGAGAGGAATGCCAGTAGGACCACCAAAGAGCTTTCAGGAGGATCGGGGGAATCCGAATTTCCAAAACCGTTTTGAAATGCGAGGAGGAGGAGCCATGGGTGGAGTAGGGCCGGGTTGGAATCGTGGAGGCGGTGGTCCCTTCAATGCGAACATGCACCAGGACTTTGATGACCGGCGTCGGCCCTGGGAGAGACAGAAGGACCGCGATGACAGGGACTTCCGCAGGGAAATGAATGACAACCGGCACAGGGAGCTAGACAGAGAACGGGAACGAGGTCGAAATCGGGAGCGAGAGAGAGACAGAGAACGGGATAACGATAAGGAAAGAGAGAGAGAGCGTGGAGGCTGGGCACCTCTTAATCCCCAACCTCAACCTCTCCTCCCTCTTCCCAGACCATCCCAACCACTGCTCCCTCTACCGACTCCTCTGCTAAACCTGCCTCCATCTCAGCCCGAGTTACATCCTAAACCTCTCCTACAGCACGAACCACAACCCGCAGGGAGACAAGCCGAATCACAGCCGGACGTAAAGACGCCTCTGCAGCTGCAGCCTGTAAAAGAGAGTGCAGGCAGCCAAGAGAAGAAAGATGCCTTTAGTGACAGTGTTGACAACCTGGACTCTAAACCTGAAACTGACCCAGAACCCACAGCTGAGCCATCTCGCCCCTCCCCGTCTGTTCCCACAGCCGAGCCCATAAATGAGACACGAGCCCCGGAAGTGTCTGCTTCCCCGCTTGCAGCTGCAGGCGGCGGACAGACCGCGCTGAAGGAAGAACCTGAGACTGGGACTGAGCCTGAGCTAGTGAAAACGGACACTGAGGAAACATAATCGTCACTCAGTAGGTAAAAAGATTTTGTATAGTTGTCATCTCTGTACTTATTTCAAACGGCTTCCACAGGACCTGCTCAGTTCTGTTGCCCGAAAGAAAAAAATGATTTTATATGATTGATTTCATGCCAGTTATGTACATCATAGATTGCTCATAATGGAGGATTTCACTGGTAGATGATATTTTAATGTTTTATTTTAATTTTCGTTATTTTATTTTTTTTAAATGCAATCCCACTGTTTTAAAGCTAGGTTTTAAAATCCTTGGAATTTGCTTGCCAAAATGCCAAAATATTGTGTAGCCTAATTGTAATTTGGGGAGGGTGGGTAGCGGTGACCTTCCTATGGAAGAGTTTAAAGGACGCTGGCTTTTTTCCCCTAAAGGATCGAATGCAGAATGCGTGAAGGGGGAGGGAAAGGGGGAAAAAAAGCAGTCAAGGCCTGTTCTGTGTTTTGATTTCCAACCAGCGGCTGTAGAATTTAAAATGAATTAATGCCTTTGTGGTGTCCTAATGCTTGTTGTCTTTTAAGCAAATTATACGTACAGCCACTACAGTGAGAACAGTAATGCCGTTTTAGTTGCTTTGAAAAGAATACAAAAGATTAAAAATATGATGTACTATCCCCATCTTAATGTCTGATTTTTCTTCATCACACTGCAGTGAATACATCGGCTCAGCCAGAAAAGGTCTCAGATGGCAAATGGATGTTAAGAGCACTCTGTTTAGTTTCAAATAAACATGCTTTGTTGGTTAAAATGCTTTAGGTCTGTATTTTCTGTGACAGAATTAATGAACCATGTGAACACAATGAATCGACCATGAGCTGAATATACGGCAGGTAGTGGCCTAAATGTGACTTTTCTTTTTTTTCCCTGTAGTGTGATGCCCATCTGATGAAGTTATGTCTTAATAAATGTCATGAGGTTACCAGCTGATAGCTACTGCGCGCACACACACACACACACACACACACACACACACACACACACAGTGTGAGTTGACTTAATGGCTACATGTGCACAAAAGCCTCCCAACATCACCAAACATAATCTCACCACTGGAGCTCTATTGTTTTGTCATAAGACTTTCTGGAGACTTCAGTCAATTACCTACAGAGACCTTCAACCACAAAGCCGTCTGAATTAGCACACAGACACCACTAGCTGTGCATCATTCTATGCTCATATCTCTTCTGCAACTAACAAGCTTCAGCCTTTTAAACTATAAAACTGTCTTTATGTGCTTTTCATTTTTCACACAAAGACATTTACACAGCAAAAATGGACTCATCCAGGAAAAGCAAAACGCTTTGGTCTAATCGATCTTCCAGTTTAAATTCTATCAATCTTGGTTTCTGTTGTTGATTTGAAAACTATGCCTGAAATGGACTTCATCTAATGGACATTGAGCCAGAACCTATAAACATAACATCTGATGTAAGAGTGTATCAAAGGAAAGCATGGTGTCCAGTGTTTCCTGCTTGAAGTCCTTGCATTTTTAAAAATCACCTCTTTATTTCCCTTTTTTAGAATTTGCATTCTGCTAAAGTGAGACACTATATGGCTGCAGAATGATAAGATAGAAACGCTGTGCACTCATCCCTTCAAATCTAGGCCAGCTTGCATCACATGGTGCAGAAATTTAAATCCACTTCTTTCATCTTTTTGTCCTCATTGAGTATGCAGTGTAACTAAGTGTGGACTCTGCACTTACACACACCAGACACATTATAAGACGCAAACAGACTGAGCACAATTAGGAATTTCAGCCTGAATTGCATTGCACATGACCCAAAATGGTCCTTGTGTTAGGGCAGTTTAAAAAATGCCTCAAGCCTCTCAAAGGGTCTCTTGATTTGCCCCTTTTACTTTACAGGGCTACTCTTGTACAATTTCTGAAATCCCACTCGCGTAAAACTCTTCGCTTACAAACTTTCGGATAAGTGACTAACATCACTGAATAGGAACAACGGCTGCCTTTTAATGATTACTCACTGGTGATTAGTTCACAGCTAGAAATAAAGCAATTAAAAAGTGGTGATGTTTTGTTTCACAGTACCGTTTCATATTAGCACGTTGGATTAGAGCCAAGAGACATCTGGAGGATAAACATGTACTTATCTGTCCAGTCATTGTTTGATCGTTACATGTGGTCACTTCACTAACCAGACCAGAGATGGTCAATCTGCCACAAACAGCCTCAACAGAGGATCTGCTCCTAAGGCCGCACTGGTTTGTTTGAAACCTGGAGCTGCTGAACTACAGCTAGCTTCTTTTTACAGTTAATATTTGGTTCTGCTACACCACGTGTCAGACTCAAGGCCTGCTCACCAAATATGGCTGCCTCATTTTATTCAACCCATATCTAAAAAGATTCAAAAACTTGTCAGATATTGGCAGTGGTATAGCCACGAAATTGATTTATTAGGGAATGAGAAAATATACTAAACAAAATCATGATCCCCATGCAAGAGAGTGGGTGGGAGGAGCATACTCTCTCCCCTGTCAATCACAGAGACGGTAGACAGTCGTGGGCATCTGTGAGCTCGTATTTGGAAGGGGACGGATTGTGCTTTTCCTCCATGTGCGTTATGCCGCCTGAGCAGTTTGAAAAGATGTGGCTGGCTCACTTCACATGTCTCAGAGGAATCACGTGTTTAACCTTCACCCACCTTCTCGGCTGGTTGATGGGTGGGGATCGGCCAAGAGCAAATTGGGGAGAAAATCGGGGAAAGACTTAAAAAACATAAATTGTTCCGTCTCAAAAAGGAGTTATACTGATTTAGAGTTTTATTTCCAAAAATAATGTGACTGAAGAAATTATTAAAAGGGTCCTACAAAAATATGTTTGAGACTTTGTATGATCAGAGAGTTTGGAATAAACCACGTTTACCACCATCAGCTGCAGGTCTGAAAGCTCTGGATTTATACGTCCCTCATTGTTAGGTGTTTTGATGGCACTGTATTGAGTATTGTAGGCTCAATACAGCTAACCGTGGCATTTACCCACTTCCTGTCTCATGACATGTCGTGAGTTGGACTGCACACAATCTGGAGATGACACCAGTGTAATAGAAAAAAAGGAATGCGATGGTGAGAAGTTCCAGCCTTTACTCTATACGTAGCTCTCAGCAGGAACCTGCTCCAAGCTGTTCTCCAGACCCCACATGTACAGAATGAAAACCCTGGTGAGAGAAAATGCACTCTTGTAGCTTGCTAGACGTGTTGAGAGTTGACTTGGGAGCTAATAAAACTCTTACAGCATGAGCTATTAAAAGTCTGCGTGAGGTTGTCTGGTGGTAATCGTTTACACGGTCCAGCCACTGGAGTATTTATGTACTCGGCCTGCTTCTTGCTTCTTTCTGGCAATCATTTTTGTCTTCCTGAATCATCAAAACACGCCTTTTACAGGTTCATGCTATGAGGTTTAATTAATCTCAATGTTCTGGAGAAAAAGAGGCTCCGTACATGCTGAGCTGCTTCAGGAGAAACATCCTGTTCGGATACATTCACGTTACGAACGTTATTGATTTATGATGTTCTGTATTGTGACCCGTATTGGTTGTTATTCTGAAACTGGCTTTAAACAACCCAAGTGCAGATGTTTATAAAATCATTTATAGCCCTGCTTGATGCACGACAAGAGCAAACAGCATTTGTGAAAAAGTCTGCCAGCGAACATGTAGACATCGTAGAGGTGTTTCACACTGGAGGTCGTCTGCAGCTCATCAGCTCTTTATGACCAGGGCGAGACAACAGATGTAGAGCTGTTTTTTTGTTTTGTTTTGTTTTTCAGAGAATTATGTGAAATTAAAAAAAAATAATCTGCGTATGTCCACATATGAAAGTGGCTCAAATCTGATTTGAATGCCATGGTAAAAAAAAATAAATAATAATTCCTTTGACAGTGTCCATGATGTTCCAGATGCATTAACACAATGTTTATATTAAATTTTCTGTGATGCGTATAGTAACTTTTGGTGTGAATTTAATGAGAAATCTAGTGTAGAAGTAGCAGAAATGTTGGTGCAAGTGCCAGACTTGATGTCCCAGAATGCAATGCTGCTATGGAGCACAGTAGAGACTCCGCTAATTAGCAATCTGAGATGACGAGTTGGTGGTGTTGAAGTTATTAGCATGAAAGTTAAAGCTTTGGAAGTTGAGCGTGTCCATGAGGAGGTGAGAGAGCTGCACAGACTAAAGGGCTAAAGTGCCGCCGCATCACTCTCTTTAGGTAGAGATGAAGCGAGGGCTAAAGCCCATTACACCGTTATCAGCACAGCATTTATAGAACTGCATGTCGATGAAAGAAGTTTAAATTCTCAGTATTTGATTATAAAATAAATGTTAGATGCACATGTTAAATATAAAGATTAATATTCAAATCATCCAGGGTCTGATGACCTTCTGAGGTGACATGCTGGGTTTGTCCACTAGAGGTCACACACACTCTTGTCACAACTGCAAACACACCTCTCCTCTGGTGTGTCCTGGTGTCTCCTCTCTGTTCTACCTCTTTCGGTCTATTATAATGGATATAGAACACTGTTTTCCATAAGTATTTAGCCCCCTTGAACACATTGTGTAGTTTTACAACCTGGCTAGTACTGAAATGGACTTGATCGGGATTTTAAACACAATAGTCCATAATATTGAAGTGGGGGGGGGGAAACATCAATATAGTTTGCAAAAGTGAACATTGCTGTGAAACCCCTAAATTAGTTCTGGTGTGCTCAGAAGTCACATAATTAGATGAATTGTCCTGATCTTAATATAAATAGACCTGTTCCTGGAAGAACCCATAGTTTGGTCAAGGAGCAAAATAAGTCCGGGACAAAGTTCTGGAAAAGTATCAGTCAGGGTTTGGCTATATAAAATAATCCAAAACTTTGAACATCCCGTGAAACACCATTAAATCCATTATTAAAAAGGCAAAAAACAGTATGGCACCTTGAGGAGCTTGTCCAGCAAAATTCAGTGACCAAGTAAAGTGAGGATTAGCCAGAGATGCAACCATAAAGGTAATGTTTAACATCATGCTACCGCCACCATGCTTCACTGTGGGATGATTTTCTATGATGGACTATTTTGTGTAGAGTCTGACAAAAGAAATCCCAATGAATTCCATTTCAGTTACAGATTGTAACCACAAAATATAGAGACATTTAAGGGATTACTGACTGTAGCTGTTGTTCTCCACAATGTATTGGCCCCCCTCGACCACCATAGAAGCAGATATTTCTGTGGCAGTTCATTCTTGGCTCTGCCATGGTGCAAGTCTTGCTGAGGCTTTTAAACACTTCCTGCACTTTATTACACACACTGTAATGGTGGGAATATTTTATACGTTGAACATTCACGAAGGCAACCATATGAGAATATTTGACACAGACCTCAATCCTGTCTTAAACTGCCTCTGATTCTGCTGTGTAACAGCTCTGCCTCTGATTATCTTCGGATCTTTCCTGTCGTGGCTTTACCATTTTAAATATAGCTTCTGTTTAAAACATCAGCCAACTGTGTGATCAAGTGTTTTATTGCTACCTTAAGCTTTGGTGTGTTCACACCCGACATTTCTGCATCAAAAGGAAAGAAATTGCACACTTTCTGTTCTTGAGTTGTGCAGAGGCAGGAATAAAACCAGTCTTGAGCAGAGAGAAGCTAGAACATTAGCAAAGAAACTTTCTTTTAAGCTACACTGTGCTGCACTGGACCTTGTTTCTTTTATATTGATCAAATCTTGGGGCTACTGTAGCATATATGCTGTATAAAAGCATATATACATATTCTATATATGGTCAAGTAAAACATGACCAGAATGATCTAACATTAGCTCACCAATATTCCATAAAGGCTTAATTGATTTAAATCCGATTGTTCAGTCTGTCACTCACAAGGCCAATGCTGCGAATGTCAGACATTCATTCATTCCAATTTGATTTCAGTGCTGTAGCTTGGAGTCGTCCATCTCTTTGTCTGATTTGCTCCAGGGCAGGGTGATTGAGGGCAGGAAGCTGCTCTGTGGGGGGTCATGGGTCAGCTGGACAGGGGCTTCAATATGACACCAGAGCAGCTTTAACAAGCAGTTGGCATTTTACAAAGAGCTCAGGCACATCACAGCAGGGATGCTAGTCTAAAAAGGGACAAAGCTGGTATACAAATCTTGACAGATAGGAAAAGCTTGGAATAAAAGTACTCTAGAGGCATTGAAGGGATAAACGTCCGACTCGTGTTATCCATTTCATCTCATTGTCTCTTTCTTCCTGGTATAGACCCGGAGGTTACACTAAAACTTTTTTCTTTTATGTTTTGCCACACACTCGTACATAACGCTTTTTTTTTTGTAGTGAAGGGAATTCTGTCTTTTCATTGAACCAGATTATTTGGCTCAGCTCACCAAGAGTCAAATCTTTTGTCTCCCAAATGACTATCAAGTTTACAAGATTTACAATCCATTCTTTCTTCCTCTATATATGTTTATCTTCTTTGTCTAACTATGGCTGAAATCATTGAATGAAATCTTACTCTACATTTTCATTACCAAAATAACACTATTTTGCATTGCATGATATCTTTTTTTTAAATAAATAAATAAGCCAGGAAGGCACTACAAATGTGCGTTACCGAAAACAATAAGCATCCTATTATCAATGTTGTTACATTTTGGCTCCATTAAAGAAGATTTATTTCCATTTATATTGATCATTGTAAAGTCCTAATTGCCTACAACTATTTAAAAAAAACTTGACGTCTGTGCGAGTTGACTCTAAGTGCAACTCAAACGGTGTTTCCAGATTCGTTTCGCTTTGGAGAGACGATTCAAACGGCACGCTAAAATATACGTTCTCGTGTACGTACAAAGTACATGAGCTTGTGATGAACATATTCCTTTAGCCGTTTGTTTAGAGCGACCCGCTGGTCATACTGCACATTAACACTCCCTCGGGTCTTGACACCTGGTTCTATACCGTGACTCACCTCAGAGCTCCGTCGCTCTCACACTGCTAAAACACATGTACACCACCTCTGCCCTGAGGCTCCACATCATTTCCTGTGTGTTTTCAGACACTGAAATTCCTTCATTAAGGATATAAAATGCCTCAAACATGCTGGGGACACACACACACACACACACACACACACACACACACACGAGTCTAAAAGAGAGCCACAAAGAGATATTTGTTCCTGGGTGATCCTGAGAAATGTTCAGTTACACAGTGTATCGGTTGTTAATATCCTTTTTAAAAGAAAGTTTAAAGACGGTTCAGTGTTCATGAAAGACATTTTTGTTACTCTGTTTTCCATGTCTTGCTGCTATACTAAAATAATGAGGGAGTTACTGTTACCCTGCCAAACATGCTTATTTTCCTATAACCGCACATCCCAGAGTGTTTTTTATTCTTCTTATATCATACAAATTTAGTAACGATTACATTTTACTTATGTTACAGCAGCTACAGTCATTCCCTCACCAGCTTCTCTTTTTCCCTCTCTCTTGACATTAAGACAAAAAAAAAAAAAGCTCCCTCACTGGAGATTCCTTCCATAAATGTTAAATAAATGTCTCCATATCAACAGCTACACCTTTTTTAATCCATTGATATGGTTTCTTATAAATCCCACTGAATGATCTGTTATTAACAGAGCAGGAACAATAACAAGAACATTAAATCTGAAAACTGGTGCCTGACCATAGATTCCACGTAGATAAAGTTATATTCATAACTTTAATTAATTCATAATAAGTTAGATTCATCTTGAAGATACCTGTAGACTAGATACCTGCACATAAACTGTGATACCCACAGTACATGCCGTGTTTAAATCCCAAAAGTCAAATCGATTTTGAACGTTTGCTCTGTGTTAAGAGGCTCGGAGTGAAATCTGACATGTTAGCCGTGACATTTAGTGGTGTTTCAGTCCTCTCGTCCCCTGTGGCTGCTCCAATCTGCTCATCCAGTTTGCTGCATCAATATTCCCCCACTTACCGGATTTAATTATTCAGCATCATGTTTATTAATGACAGCGGACATCTGTAGTCCCTCGCCTCCTCCACCCCACCACCCCTAGCAGACAAGCCTGAGATTAAAGACTGAAGTGTGAAAATCTGACAAAACTCCGGTTTTCGATGCACTCACTGATGCGTAAAAAAGGAAAATGGGCCGTGATCCTCTCCAAGAGCTGAGACAGGAAGTGACATCTGGCCTCAGGGGATAAACACTCAGGTCTGGGCTACACTCCTGGGTCATTTTATGATGGATGATGCTGATATAAAATCAATCTTGCAGTTATTTGTTGAATGTAATGTTTACATTTTATTTAAGCACCCACAGTAATGTTTTCTTATCCCTGTTTAACGTGATCTTACGTTTGTTCCCCATGATCCAAGTCATCATCTAGTCGAAGCGCAAATCCCAAATGGCTAACTGTTCACTTTGTTTGCTCCCTAAATCTTACATTTTAAGTAGTATTTTGCTAATCATGCCTATCAGGCATGTCAAGCAGTCTGAAAAATTAAAAGGTTGCCCGGAGGGTATTAACACACAGGAGCACCTAGAGGGCACTTCATCTCATTTTCTTGCATGTAGGGAATACTGTAGGGCAGTACATCTCAATTTCCCACATGTAGGGAATACTGTAGGGCAGTACATCTCAATTTCCCACATGTAGGGAATAC
>JAOTRR010000002.1:3495240-3509485 GCA_028570945.1 Gogo arcuatus
TGTGTGTGTGTGTGTGTGTGTGTGTGTGTGTGTGTGTGTGTGTGAGTGAGTGAGTCAAAGCTCAGTCTAACTTTGTCACTCTGAGAGCCCTTTTTTGTCCGAGTCATGAGTTCGAGAGCTGGATTTCTCTCGCTCGCGCTTCAAAGCACATTAGATTAAAGCTTTTCCACACAGGTAAGAAAAGATGGATTTATTTTATTTTTTCCACTATTTTCTCTGTCTCTTTGTTCCCTGTGTTTACTTGATTAAGGTTAAAAAAGTTCAGTGGGTACAGCTTTCTTTGATTCCAGCTCGCAGGTGTGTGCTCGGTGGTGGTCTGGCGTAATGCTGTGACTCGAGTAAGTTTGGATTTGTTTACAGGTGCTCCTCGTTTGAAGGAGATTTATTGCTTTATGTTCTGCAGCAAGTGATTTTCAGCCAAGTTACTGTTTAATCTATAAATGGTTGTGCTTTATGTTACTCCGACGTTTCTGCCACCTCATGCACTTTTATTATCATCACACGGCTGTTTGAGTCTCTGCCAGGATGATGAATCTCAGTGCAAACTGCAGGGACACGACAGGACAGCAATGCCAAGTCAGTGTGCGCGCCGCCGGCGGCGAGTTGGGGCCACGCCGCCGGCGGCGAGTTGGTGTACAGAGATATGGATACGGCATTACAAACTAAATCTTTGCTCACATGTATACAGATCTTTTAAGATTGAAATGTTAAAGCACCAAAAAAGTTAAAACATTTAAAGGTTATAATGTATATAGCTGTGAGGTTTGCATATGGCAGGTTGTTACTGGGTGGTTGCTGTGGTATTCCAGGCGATTCCTAGATAGTTGCAAGTGTGTTGCTTGGTGGTTATTATGATGTTTCTATGATATAGTGTCCCAGGTGGTTGCTGTGGTGTTGCTAGGTGGTTGATATGGGGTTACTAGGATTTGGTAGGTGGTTGTTGTGGTATTCCAAGTGGAAGCTTGGTGATTGCTAGGTAACAAATTGTCGTTTTTGTGTGGACAAGAGGCCAAAAAATATGTACATGTGGACGGTGTGGGTGCGTGTGTGTTTAACAGCTTCCATGTGTGATTTTTTTTTTTTTTTTTTCTTTTTTCTGTCCGTTCAGGATTCTTTGATCCTTGGTGCCAGGTAGGGAACCGCGCTTTCACCAGCTAAGAACCCCTGTAATCAAGGACGTGTCATGAACGGAGGGCGTTGCACAATGGAAGTAAACAGTAGTAGCAAGATGGCGAAGCGCATTGATTAGCTGCGAGCTTTTGGTCTGTTATTGGTGATATTTGTTTTCATTCTAATTTTTTTTTGAAGATGTATCCATTTCCATTGTGTTCTCCATTGCTGCACTCCCCTTCGTCTCCAGACTAATGACACGCCCACTGATGTCACGGTTCGTGCCTGAAAAACCAGCTATATTTTGGTTCCAGCTGGGAACCAACTTTTCAGCTTCCGAACCAATTTATTTTTGGCCAAAATGCTCTGAATGGTTCGGAATTTGGTGCATGAACCAGAACGGAACCCGTTCCCTGTTGGTCAAAAAGGGTAAGAGTGACTTTTGTCTCCTGACAGCTCGGGTGAAATCAGTTCCTGGGGTTGATGTTAGCTGATAAATCCGTGTTTCCCAGACAGGAAGTGATTCCGAGAATAGTTTCTAATAAATACCACATTGTTGTGATGTAACGCAGAGACGCTTTGTTTGGCTCGTGAACTTGGGCGTAAGTGGTTTTTGGTGTAACGTGGACGGTTAATCACTCTGGGGGGGGGGATCGAATTATGTGATTAGTGAGTCTACAGCAGAGAGTTTTCCTTACAGAGAAGGTTCTAAACCCTTTTGAAAGGTCAATCACAAAGTTTACAATTTTAATGGAATTGTGTAAAAGTACATGCATTATAAACATTTGAAGGTGATTTTTGGTAAAATGGTTTCTAACCACTCTAACGCAGAACCCTGTTTTCCAAGCTTGCGAACTCTCCGTCCATGTGACGGCGGCTGAAACCGGAGAACTCCCACGTCGCCGAGTCTTTGTTCCATTAAGTACACGTTGAAGGTCGAGAGGTTTTTAACTCTGAGGAGCTGTTTCAGCGCTCTGATAAAGAGCTTTCTCCTCTGCAGATACGAGCAGCTCCACTGAGTGACTCAGGCACAAATGAGTGCTTTCTTTAGTGGAAACATGTGGAACACAGCCTGAGACTGAGTCACTAACGTTCTCTACGGAACTAACGTCTGCCCTGTTTGGTGTCGTTTGCGTCTCTACGACGACAAAATAAAAATATAAGAATATTTCATATTTCTATTTTAAGTCGGTTCCAGTGATGGTGTCTGAGCAGTAGACGGCGGAGCTGTATTTTTATTCAGGCGTGAGTAAGACGTTCCCTCCACACAGACACATCATCCACTGTAGACTCGCCTGAGGGACGGACGGTTACTCAGAGACGTGTCGTCCTCCTCGTGTGAGCTTCTGAGGGTTACTGGTGGACCACAGTGATGTCCAGCCCACATCAAATTCCCTGTCTGTCTGTCTTTCTGTATCTCTATCTGTCCATCTGTCTCTTTCTGTCTCTGTGCCTCTGTCTGCATATCTCTCTCTCTCTCTCTCTCTCTCTCTCTCTCTCTCTCTCTCTCTCTCTGTGTCTCTGAGCCCTTTCTCTCTCAGTGGTGTGTCTCTGAATGGCAGTTCTGTTTCAGTGTCTGTTCTCGTATAGTGAGTGAGCCATCTTTGTTCCGTGTCCTTCATGCTGACTCGAGCATTTCCTCACTGAACTGCATCTTTCAGCTCGTCAGTATGAGAGTGATACTTCTCCTCCTCTCGCCACCTGCTTGTGCAAGAAGCACTGATCGGGGTGTAAACGCTAATCAGAAGGTCAGATGGGGGAAAGTTTTGAGGAAGGGATGCATGAAGAGCAGATGTTCTCCTGATCCTGTCCTCTGATTTTCCAAATAGGCAGGTGTTTGAGGTGCTGCGAGCATGATTTGGCTTTAAACCTTAATGCAAATGAGTTGCTTCTTGTTTTTTAAAGTATGTCAGGGTTTTTCTAAACTTTGCCTGGTAGCGTGGTTTGAAAGAAAAATGTCCTTGGATGTTTGGATATTTGGCAAAGAAACACGTGCACCATATTTTTCTTACTTTATGTATCTTGCACTTATATGAGTGTGCAAGGTATAGAGTATGAGTGTTTGTTTGTTTGTTTGTTTGTTTGGTGATGGGATGGAAACACTGTTTTACAAGCATTTTCTGGCCACCACTTTATTTGGCCTCCTGCTGCATACTTGCTCAGCAACACAGACGAGAGGGGAAAAAATTCTTTGGAATTTGAGTGTTTAAAAATAAACATCGACCGAAATAAAGGCAGCTTTCAAAAACTTTTCCCAACCGACCGGGCAAGGCGTGATTTACGCGTGGCACGTGGGGGAAAAACTTGGAGTAACGATTCAAGTTTGAATGGGAAATTGACTGAAAATAAACCTGCACTAAATATGAACCAAACAGACTGACTTATTGAGAGATTGTATAACGAGTTCTTGTCCGTGCAGCAAAAAGAATTTAATCTCTAAAAAAACAAAAAAAACAGTTGGTTCACTTTAGTCATGAGTGGAATGACTAGGAATAATGGACACGATTAATAACATGGTTATCCTCCTAAGCATTTTTTTTTTTTTTTGTATATCCAACAGATGAATTCGACAGAGTTGGGTTGCTAGCTGATCCAAAGACGATGAGAACTACGCATATTGCGAAGCTCTAGCTGTGTAGTGATTACTAAAACTGGTAAGTTTTCAAGACGATGGAATTCTCTCTCTCCTGTATCCTGCATCAGACTGTCTTTCCAGCTTGCATGCCA
Source organism: Gogo arcuatus (assembly GCA_028570945.1). Classification (NCBI taxonomy): domain Eukaryota; kingdom Metazoa; phylum Chordata; class Actinopteri; order Siluriformes; family Anchariidae; genus Gogo; species Gogo arcuatus. The sequence continues at coordinate 3,499,078 of JAOTRR010000002.1, forward strand.
TGAAATCATTTGTCATGCTTGGAGTTTACCCGTCAGCTTGTAACGAATCCCTAATCAAAGCCACGTCAATTTCATTTTAAGCTAGGGTTTATGAAAATGGTTGATGACCATTACTGATTGGATCTGATGGGATCTCTGCGTTCCAGGTCAGGGATGGGAAACTCGGAGAGCCAGTACAGCGTTCAGGGGTCTCGGAGCAGTAGCTTTACGCTCCCTAACAGACAGAAGCCCTATTCAGTGAAGCTCCGTTCTTCCAAAGAAGATGTTTTGTCACCTCATGGATGGTGGAGGACAGGATCGAGGGTTTCCGGCTTCAAATCCAAAACAGTATCGCGTGGCTGTTTGTCACAGCACAAGTCTAATCAGTCGTCCATGTCGAGGCATTATGACTACATCGCCAAAGGAAGAGAAGCAACGAGAAGAACTAGCGCCCAGTGGAACGGTTCGCCAAGACCACCGTCTGAGAACAGTCGCCTTGAGGAAAATGGACGGGATTGTAATGGCCACACTGTAAACGGATACAAGACACCCAAGAGGAAGCCGAAAACAGAGGAACTGGAAGATCACAGCAGTCCGAGAGTCGTGATCAAGAGTGATGGCACCGTTCGGGTCGAGTTTAGCCAGATCTCTAAAAACTCAACGCTTCCAGATGAGAATGGAGGCCCCGTCCAGCTGCTGAAGTTTTCCCCCACGTCACACTCCATGCCCACCCCGGATCGTGAATCCGCTCTAGCGGTGAACAGCCCCATCACCAGGACCAGCAAACGAAGCTCACTGAGCTCAGAAGGCAGCTGGTACGACTCGCCCTGGGGGCCTGGTGCCGAGCTGAACGAAGACGACGTCGATGCCTCGCCCAACAGGGTATCGGAAACGCTTCCCTCCGTGCGCATCGAGTACTTTAACAAGCAGCTACCTCCTTGCCATCTTTACCGCGACCACGGCATAGCCACCACCTTTCCCGTCGCCAAAGATCTGACGCTTGCAAATGAGATGTCATTTAAACACAGGTCCTCATTTGTGTGCGTGATGGAAGAACCTGTTCTAGACGAGTCCTCGGGGGCAAGGCAGTACTCTTCCTTCACGTTACCGTGCCCCAAACCCAAACCCATCATGGAGAACGTCGGAAAGAAGGAAACGATCAGGAACAGAATGAGAAGGCTCAGTGATTGGACGGGGAGCTTGACCAGAAGGAAGAAGTCGTCGAAGGTAAGAGTTGAAGGTTGCTGGGATATTCCCCAGGTTTGCGTAGACCAGAAAGCGATGCAAGTCATATTCTAGGCTGTTACTTGATGTTATGTAGAATCCAGATGGTCAAAAGGTGTTGATTAATTTTCTATAACAGCGGATCCGACAGTAGTGCAGCTGCAAATCACAGCTTTATATTAATGTTATTGTTTCTATAGTAACAGCTCATTTAAAGGGACTTTTAGTTTTGTTTTGTTTTTTGTCTTTTTAACTTCCAGAGAGAGAATAGAGTGAGGAGAACAACTGTTTGTAGCTGCTATAACACAAGTGAGAACAGGAATTAACTTGTTTCACAGACGTTCCATAATGTTAAATGTAACTATAAATGGATAAAGTGTATATGTTGGTTTTTTTATGTGATTGTTGGTAAATTGCTGTAGTATAAGAGGAATAAAACACATCCGGGTCAGGGTGAGAACAGTGACTCCACTTCACCACATCCTATGTTGATAATTTTCCTCTAACAGCATGACAGTGTGTTTATTCTGTACATATGAAGAGATCTTAACATACAGACCAGGCTGTAAGCTAGTGATTAATACGATTTCTACGTAAACCTGTGTAAAGTAAACGAAGGCCTGACCCAGTCTTGGCTGGGTCTGTGCACCGTGCCATCGCAGTCACTGTTGTTTTTGTCCCATGTGGTGAACAATATTGCTTGTCGCACCGTGCCAGCTGTCGGCAAGAAGGAAGCCACGGGGCGTTACCGAATAAAACTCGGGACACACCCGTGCAGACCTGTGCACTAGGAATGCGAAGATAAGCTCAAAATATGCATCAGATTTGCTCTGTAAGTCTGGAATTTGCTAGCAAAGAACAAATATATGCTAGTTTCCGGATGCGTACATCAATACTGCGCTGGATCTGCTGTTACTTTATATAAATCCCGTCCATCAGGACAGTAGGACAGTCAGGTCAGTACTCACGATCGGTTTGTTTTGTCCACCAGAAATGTTCGTGATATTATGATGAAGCTGTGTGAGGCGTGTCAGGTGCTATGGTTTTAGCTTGGTGAGACATTTCCATGGTTCAGACTCTGGTACTTCTGATCAGCTCTCAGGAGGCTCGTGCCCTTGTTCTGTGTGGTAATTAATGTCCTGAAGGGCAGTCTGAGCGAGTGACTTGTGCAGTACAGACTCGTCTGTCCATATCTCTGCGAAGACGGTGATGTGCCTCAGTAATCTAGTGGCTCCTTTATGTAGCATTATTTCTCTTCCATTACCACTCCAATCTGCTTTTCTTTCATTCAGAAAGTCAGATTCTGAAGTCTGGGTTGTGCTCTCAGACTTTTTACTCGAGCCGTTGCCTGCTTTTTCCACAATTAAGCCAGAAATACATAACCATAATTTACCGCCTGTGTTTATTCTCATGTGAAGGAAAATGAAAGGCGCGTAGCATTTGACTTTGATTGTGTTTACAAAAAAAAAGGAAGAAGAAAAGTTTTGAAGTCGTAGTAGTGTTTACAGTTAGGGTTGGGTGTATGGCAATTTTCGCACACTACATGAAACTAGTTTTATATTAAACATTAATATGTATCACAATATTTAAATTAGGAGAGGTACCACAGTAGTGTTAGACTGTAAATAAATATACAAATAAATTAATTAATTAAATATATAAAAGAATGTGTAATAAAAACGACAAAAATTCTACAATGAAAACACTGTACTTCCAAAAATAATAAAATAGATATATTTCCAGTAATAAAAAATATTTACCAAAAAAAAATGCCACGGCCAGTTTGTTTTCTTTCTTTTTCTTTTCTTTTTATATCAGTATTTCCAACTACACTTTCATTAATAATGTATTTTACACAAATGAACAATAAAGGGCAAAAATTAAGCAGCTGAATGAAATTAAATTTTAGCATTAAAAACATTTCTGTAAGTAACTAAGAAATGTGAGTAACGCAACTGGTAAATAATGAGCAAGTATTGAAACTTGAAGAAAGTCTTATTAAAAATTTCGAAAATAAAATTGCTATAATGTATCGTCATGTCAGCAACATGGTTTTAGTGAACCGTGTGCTGGCTCTAGCTTTTAACAAAAGCAGAACAATTCCACTGCAATCACAAAAAAAAGTCAAACTTCATTGTTCCAGGTAGTTTCACTAATCGATTAGCTTTGATATGAACAGCCGTGATTGTTCTTATGAATCGTTCCGGCTGTTATTTCACTCGCTTTATCTACCTGCACTGAATTACACCAGCGTGGTTAGAATTATAGCTTGCTTTCTTGCTTTATCCTGCAGCTGGTACACAGACCTCGTCTGACTACAGAGTGAATCAGCGACCTGAAGGGGCATCGACACGCTCTTCTGTAATTATACACAGCTGTTAGAAAAATGGAGACTTGAAAGCGGAGTGGTGGGGAAGGGCGCTCGTCTGCGTCCAGGTTGTCTTTGAAGTGCACTCGTCTTTTTACGTTAGAGCATCGCGTCTCCGCCGCTCATGTGTTTCAGTTCCATGAAGTAGAATATCATGATACATGAACTTTTCTTTTTATGTTCTTCACACACTCAGTGTACTTAGTCAACAACTTAAAGTTCTATCTTTAAGCCGTTTTATTTATTTTAATCAGATTAATCAAGAATTTATATCAGATGCTGTTTACAAAAGAGGTATGAATACATACTGAATACATGTGTATCAGGAGAACAGCTTTTACTAGGTGGGTTAATTAGCGTGCAGGGATCAACGGACCATCTTTTCAGAAGTGTACGTGGAAGTACAAAAAATTCCAGCGCAAAGCTCTCTTATAAATCACCTCACATATCCAGAGAAAATAAATACGCTAGCCAGAATCGTGTAATATCTCTTACTGGCGACGTGATGAACACGACGTCTCATACCCGAAACATTCTCCAACGTTCTTGCTGTCTTTTCTTCCATGTGCTACATTACAGATTTCATTAGAAGATGATGACAATCATAATTTTCCCTTAGTGTGTATCAATAAACTAAACTAGCGAACTCTTCATTAAGTATCACTTTTAAGCCTCGTTAGTTTCCAGGATACGAAAACACAAAGGACTGGAGCTTTTCCTTGCTAGATAGTACGTTTGAGTTTTTCGTTACTGTCTGTTTTAAAGGAGAAATGCTGTTAGTTCTGAATTAGTTACTACCAAAAGTCTTGATTTTAGAACCTTGAAGACGTTCCATTACTCATAGTTATTTAATGTCACTTTATATTCGTTCTTTCGTCCAGGAGCCGAGCTATAAAGAGCCTATCGATTGTTTCGACAGCGGTATAGACGGTCTAACGGCTGACACCAGCTCCCCCTCTCAGGTGTCCAGTCTGCTGGGGTACCCCAAGGTTCAGTCTCGGGGCCGCTCCCAATCCCAGGTGCTGCCCTCCTGCGGCGGTTCAGTCGGCGCCCTCAACCCGGGCACGGACGCTTTGCGGCAAAACATCTACAACAACTTCATGAGGGAGCTGGAGACGAGCCACACGGCGGCAGGAAGCGGCGAGGAGAGAGGCGAGAACTCTGCAGAGGACACGGAGAGTAGCAGTCAGGAGACCGTGGGCTCGCTGGAGCAGCTGGATCTGCTGTGTGAGAAGGAGCAGGGCGTGGTGAGGAGAGCCGGGTGGTTGACCTTTAAGCCTCTGCTCACGCTGCACAAAGACCGCAAGCTGGAACTGGTGGCCAGGCGCAAGTGGAAACAGTACTGGGTGACTCTTAAAGGTGTGTGTTTGAATCTTATACCACCACACTGTCAAATTCTGGATTCTGATGGTCAGAAGGTGTTGATTCATTTTCTATAAAAGCAGTGCATCTGCGAGTCACAGGTTTAGATTAATGCGCTCAGTCCAATGTGTGATTGTTACCATAGCAACAGATCATTCACATGGCGACGCACCACGCAATCCGATGAAAAAATTAAAACGTTTTCTGTAAAGAAAAAATCTTTAGAGGAATCTAAAGATGGCGAGGGGTTGTCATTGATTAATTTCATCTAACTGCATGCTGCCAAGTCTATTATTTCCTACTTCAAGTTGCAGACAATTTTCCAGTTTATGTGCAAATGGTGTATTTAACTTTCTCATAAATGTGAGAAGAACACTTGACATCATATTAATTCCACTTGAACGCCCTTTTCTTCTTTCAGGCTGCACTCTCCTGTTTTATGAGACGTATGGAAAAGGTTCTCCAGAACAGGAAACTTTACCAAGTTACGCTCTGCTGGCTGAGGACGGGATAGTCCAGGCCGTCCCCGAACACCCGAAGAAGGAGAACGTGTTCTGCCTCAGCAATGCCTACGGTGACGTCTACCTCTTTCAGGTCCGTCCAAAGCATTGGAGTGCATCAGAGTGATATTAAAAAAGTCTCAGGCTACATTGTGGTCATTGACACATCACTGTGGTTGTAGAAAGGAAGCGATTCTGTGTAGACATTTCTTTCTTTCTTTATTTTTACTTTGGATCTAAGACTGACTGTATCTTCAGGGTGTGCACAAGAGGCAAAAGTTCCTTCGGGGGCTCTGTAGTACCGCCTCACAGAGCAATAAGATGATTTATTTTATCTGCACTTCGCTGATGACCCTCCATGATTCACGTGTTGTTTGAGCACCACATGATGTGACCGATAAACTAGCAGGAAAATTAGACACGAGCATTTAGATGGGAATCAAATGAACAGAAATATAAGACATTTAGGATTTAGAATCTTGTCTGAATGTGGTCTCTGTCATGTGTGAGGAAAGAGAAATCAGATCCGATCTGTTTACACGCACGCAACTATATCCGATGTGTCGGAATAAAAAGTCAGCGATAAAAAGTCCGAATTGTTTGGCGATTTAAATGCATCAGCGGATATAAGATGCTGATGGAGGAAAATGCATTGTAGCAGAACCACGAACCTAGTAACCTTGAAATAAAATAAAATCATTGTGTCAGAACTGCACGAGAACTGATTTATTCAGCTCCATGTTGCTCCAACTGCATTCCAAGAACGGTATTTTCAGAACCCTTTAACTATCCGTTCTCTTCCTGCGTTAACCCGAGCCAGAGTTAGAACCCTGCCTACATGTGTCCTGTGGAATGCTGGGAATCTGGAGTGCTCATGCGGAACGAGCGTCCTGCCAGCCGTCATGAAAAGCTCTGTTCACACTTCAACCCAGAAATAAGCAGCAAAAATGTGACTGGGTTTTTTTCTTCTTCTTCTCCATTTCTGTAAAAGCCGCAGTTTGTTCCTGCACTCGAGCTGCTCACTTCTGATAACGTCTTCCTGCTCACTCAGCCGAGGATCTGAGGCCAGACCACACTGAGCAGCTCAACTTCCTGTAGGGCTTCAGGGTAGAGCCCTTTCTGGTACAGGGTTCTACACAGAACCTTTCAGGGTTCACTCAGGGTCCACGCAGCATATACGCTTGTGCGTTAAAATACACGTTCTCGGACGGTAACTCTAGAACATAACCCATTAATGCATGCTGAGGGTGATGGGGAACCCTTAAAGGTTCTTGATTTAAACTTTTTTTTTTTTTTTTGTAATATACTCGAGCATATTTTTCCAAAAAGGTTCTCGGGCATTAATGTAAACCCGTTCTTAAGAAAACGGTGGTACTTTTGGATAGGTCTGGGTTCTCAGCTTGCTGAGCGTGTCAGATTCATTAAGGATCGTCCTAAAGGGACAAAGAAAGGTTCTAGATTTCAACGATTTTTTTGTGAAAACGCTCATGAATATGCTGAAGTGCTTGGACGATAACTCTGTTAGGTAAACATATAATGCACACTCCTAAGAAAAACGATTCCTCATGGGTTCTTTGGACCCCATTATTTTTTATATACCCTACTACATTATGTAGCAGGGTTCTACATAAAACCTTTAATCCCACCCAAAAGGCACATAGAATCCCTAAGAGTTGTAAATTTAAACTTTTTTTTTTTTACTCTGTTGCATTTCAAAACAGGACACAGTCTAATACAAAATCTCAGGGAAAAGGGTTCCTCAAGGGTTCTTTGGATAGCGTTTAATTAAGGGTTCTTGGCTTCCTAAGGGGGTTAAAACTGTTCCTGTAATTTGCTCCAGTAGTAAACACTTTATTATAGGCTTGTTTGTAGAACCTTTAAGGTCCACTCAAAGACACAGAGTCCTTTTTCATTTCTAGGTTCTAGATTTAAACACTTTTAAGAGCAAACACACTCGTACATATTTACAAAAGAAGTTCTTAGACAGTGCTTACTCTTAGGACAAAGGGTTCCTCAAGGGTTCTTTGGATAGTTAAGGGTTTGTAGCTTCCTGAAGGCAGTTAAAGAGGTTTGCAACATTTAACTGTAACCCGCTCCGATTGGAAGCACTCTGTTGTCAATTTCCACGCAGAACATTTTATGGGTCCTTCCAAAGGGACAAGAACTCTTAGGGGTTCTAGATTGAAACTTTTTTTTTTTTTTTTGGTAAGATCATGTCTACATATGCATATTTCAAAAGAGGTTCTTAGATGTTAACTCTGGGATTTAAACCCATAATGTGTACTGTTAGGAAAAGGGTTCCTCAGGGGATGGATATTTATGGGTTCTCAGCTTTTTGAAAGAAGTAGAAATGATTCAAGAAACGGTTTATCCCTGACTGATTATCTCCTCAGTTCTCCAAGGAAATGGAGACTTTGGAGAGGAATACATGATACCGTATCACAAATTCGTAATTATGCCAATTTTCTTGGGGAATGTTCTTCTGTCCACTCTCTTTAGGCCACTAGCCAGACAGATTTAGAGAACTGGGTTACTGCGATCCACTCGGCCAGTGCGTCTCTGTTCGCTAAGCGCCATGGCAAGGAGGACACGCTGCTCCTGCTCCGAGGACAGATCCGCAGTCTGCTGCAGAAGATCGACATGGACGGAAAGATGAAGAAGATGGCGGAGCTCCAGCTGTCTATTGTAACCGATCCAAAGAACAGGAAGGCCATCGAGAACCAGGTGAGCTAAAGCTAGTGTGGGTGTGTCCCAGTTTTCAAACACTGGAGTGGTAAAAGGGGGGGGAAAGGGCGGGCAAGACACGTGGTCACAACGTCTTTACCGACATTACTGATTTCAGATAACATGCGCTAGATAGGATTTGTTAAATTTGCACCAGCAGCATATGATTAGTGCCAATGTTCTTTGAATGATTAAAGGGGTTCTATGTGAAACCTTGTCTCAGGTTCTAAGGTTTTACACAGAACCTTTATGGTTTTTCTTCCGAGAGGGGCAAATCAAAGAAGCTTTAAGGATCTATAAACCTTTCCCTAGCTATCCAAAAGGCGGCGGTGGAATCTTTACTGATGGGCAAGTACTTTGTTGTAGGGTTCTACATAGAACCTTTAATGGTTCCCCCAGACAGACAAAGAACCTTTAATACACACTTTTAAGAAACAGGGATCCACAGGGGTTCTTTGGATAGTTAAAGTTTCTTAGCTCTTCTTAGCTAAGGGTCCCACTACGGGGACAAAAACCCCCCAAGGGTTCTAGACTTAAACTCAGACATAGTTCCATAAAGGTTCTCAGATGTTAACTGTAAATATGTAAATCTCTAATGCACACTCTTAGGCAAAATGGTTCTGAAGGCGTGCTTTGGGTAGTTAAAGGTTCTAGGCTAGCTTCAAAGGGGTTCATCACCTTTGTCTGTAACTATCTGCTACAGTAGGAAGCACCCTGAATTTATGGTTCTACATGGAACCTTTAAGGGTCCCCTGACTACTCTTGACTACACCCTCAGGGGTTCTTTGGATAGTTAGGGGTTTGTAGCTTCTTAAACAGGTTCTGGAGTCCTTTGTAATGGGAAAATACTCTGATGTAGGATTCTGCATAGAACTTTTAATGGTTCCCACAAAGAGAACGATAACCCTGACTATTAACTGTAAGGTTCCTCTGGGGTTGTTTGGATGGGTAAGGTTCTCCGCTTGCTACCAGGGTTAAAGGGGTTTGCCTTTCTGTAACCTGCTCTGGTTGTGTTGTAGGGTTCTATGTAGAACCTTTAAGGACAACCCTGAAGAACTTGTGATTGAACTTTTATAGTAGATAATTTTTTGTCTGTAGCTTGTTTTTGACTTCATATCGTTGTGATTTATGCCGTTCTGCTCTGTGTCTGATAAACTTCAGTTTGATGATGAAAACTGGAGTGAAGCTGTTTCCAGCTTCTCAGTCACACTTATTGCCCCAGTGCAGGGGTCAGGAGGAAGTCAGAGGGCAGAGAACCGGGGGCTTATCCTCGGTGAGGGGGTACTTGGCAGTGTGTGAAGAATTTGGGGAGGGGTAAGAGGTTAACCTTGTCTCAGAAGCTGCACCACTTTGAAGTCGTGTCGCTTTAATCAGTGGCAGCTGAATGTGTGTGTTTGTGAAGTTCCTGTCTGTCCTCGCTACAGGAACCAAGTCAAATTTTAAAAAAAGAACAAAGTTCCTAGTCAGTTTAGTAGAACCTGGACCTTTGTGTCTCATTGTACTTATTAGGAAACAACTCACTTTTTAAGAGACTCCAGTTTAATTGAAGATCTAGCTAAAATACAGCTTTTAGAAGAGTATTTCTTATTTCTTCCATTTGAATATTAATGAGTGTATCACTTTATATAGAGACACAAACACAGTGAACCTTAGCACTAGCATTACACGATGTGTTCATATCACATAACATCCTGAAAGTCTTGAGCGAGTAAAAACATAAACCAGATCTGAAGTATTTGTTTTATTTTATTTACAATTATAATGTTCTTGTTGTTGCTAATATTTAGCATACCTACAGAGTGCAATTTGAGAATTTTTAAAATTTTTATATTGTTTATAAATGCATGACATGAAACGTGGCCCAGTTATTGACTTCAATTTTCATACATTAAGGGTGATTTGAATAAGAAGTTCAGGAAACATTAGGCATGTAACGATATATCGTGTGATGATAAATCGATAAAAATTTATGATTCGAATCGATAAAATAAAAAATGAATCGAGGTTATCATCAGGCTGCGTAATCTCTTTTTCCTAGCTGTAATTGCGTTGTTTAGACAACAGAGAACGATAACCCTGATAATACGCAGTAACGTATAATAGAGGGAATGCAAGTGACTTCACCCTAGGTGGAGGTAACACAGCTCTAATGCCGTGAAAACACACAAAAACAGATCTAAAATGGGAAAGAGCTGGTGTGTGATTGACTGTACAAATAGATTTAACAAGAAATCGGAGCTCTCTTTTTACA
>JAOTRR010000002.1:3520020-3536645 GCA_028570945.1 Gogo arcuatus
TAGAAGAGTTCCGGAACCCTGTCCTAAGTTAGAAGAGTTCCGGAACCCTGTCCTATGTTAGAAGAGTTCCGGAACCCTGTCCTACGTGAGAAGAGTTCCGGAACCCTTTCCTACGTTCCAAGTGTTCCGGAACCCTTTCCTACATTCCAAGCGTTCCGGAACCCTCCTTTTTAATTCCACAGAAGAGTTCTGGAACACTTTTAATTCCATTAATGTACAAAAATGTCAGGGGAAAAAGTTTTATTTCTTTCAGATGATCAGTGATGACATTTTTCATCTTGTTATTATTCCTTGAGAAAAATGTCATTACGCAGTTTTGAGTAGAAGAGTTTATAGTTTTCGTCACTGAAAAACATTTTCACACCCTGCTTTTCGCATGTGCTTGTCAGGTCTGAGGCCAGGCGATGAGATCCTGGTTCTGAACGGCTGTCAGGTCTCGTCTCTGGACCTGGCTCTCATTCAGACACTGTTCAGTGAGAACACGCTGCACCTGACCATCAGACGAGAGCCGGCTGGCCTAACACGCACACCCCTAACACACACACACAGCAGCCAGCAGCCAGCGAGGGACTCTCTTTATCGCCATCACAGAGCCAAGTCTGCTACAGGTACAACACACACACACACACACACACACACACACACACACTCTCCTAACAGACTCAAGCAGATACCTGTGTATAACACTTGGCCATATTAATGAACGTGGTCTCTATTTGTCCAGTGAGCTTCAAATCTGAAAGTAAAAACTGCTCACGTGACTTTTTTTTGTAGCGTCCTGTGGGATCGCAGTTCAGATACACTCCTCTAGTGTCAACCAGACGCCCTGTCAGCATTTCTTAAAAGAAAAGAATGTATTGGCATTCAGCGACAGCAGTCTGTGTCTCGCTCATGGTTTCGATAATTGTGTAATTCATCCTGCCCCTTTTCTTGTTTTTCATGTAGCGGTGCATTTTTAACATTCTGTATTAAAATCAGACATGAGATCATTTACAGCGGGTCATGATCGAGTCCTCAACGTAGCAGCTGCAGTGCCTTTTCTGACTGCTTGCTATTTATATGTTAAAGTTAGATTCTGATGCACGTCACACCTCACCACACTTCCTCTCCAAAACCCTTACGATTTGCCTTCTGCTTCCTCTAACTGGAATTGTCTCTCCTCGTACGTCGGCCCGTATGAACGCATGTAGGTGGGATGGTGTGAGACGGAGCGCTGCTGTGTGCTGTAGGTACGTGTTCAATGCAGCAAATGATGTAGCAGTAGCACTGGGAAAAGAGTACGAGCTTAACAACATTGAGTTTGTTCAGTGTTTAAAGGAAAATGCTGTAGTGTGCGCGCCCGTGTGTTGTGTGTGTGATTACCACAGATAAGAATTTCAAAACTTTTTTTTTTTGCATGATGGAATTGATGGAATAATTACATCAATGGATAGTAATCACAAGGATAGTGAGCCAACTGTTTGTGTAAATCTTGATGATTTAAGAAAGGGGGGGAAAAAAGAATACATTATACATATTAAAAAGAATACATAATAGAAATTGCATAACAGTACCTAAAATAATAACAGAAAATGTGTGTTTATATTTTAGAACCCAAACTTGCTTATTTGTGTTTTTGTGCAACAGCACAATCATTTTTTTCTTGCATAAAATATGTAAAATTAAAAATAATTTTAAAAAAAGCAAAAATTCTTAATGGAAAGTCATAACACATCTGGATCAGGTTCCAGACAAATTTCCACATGATATTATTTCTTTAAAAAAAAGAAGACAGGATTAATCAGATCGTTAAGCAGTGAGTTAATGAGAGTCCAGATTCCAGAAGGCTTCATTAAATGAGTTTAACTAGATTTTTATGCATGTTAGACCTTTGGTCTTAATGCTGCTTCAGCTGATTTTCCTATTTTTATCTTCACTCTTATTCCGTAATCACCACCACCTCGAGCAGGTCTTCCTCATTACGAGTAGTGACTTGAAGGCTGTGGTTGTGTGTTCGGGCCTGTAGAGGCGCTGTTTCTCCTCAGTACAGATGCCGATGATGAGGAAGATGATGATGATGATGATGATGATGGAAATCACTAACACTCACTCACTGAGACGCCGTTAATGAACTCTCACCTGCTGAGGTCTTTTATTGTACACTGCGGCATGTTCCACGCTCCATGGGGAAAAGTTTATATCAAGCTGCAGTGTAGTGTGTGTGTGTGTGTGTGTGTGTGAGAGAGAGAGAGAGATGGACGTTTTTAAACACAGATTTTTAATCCTGCCTTCATGTGCTCTTTGGATGGATGTAATTGCTTTAAAGTTTGCTGCTAGCTTATATATTATTTATATTTATATGTGGTTAATAATTATTGTTGGTTAGTAAGAAAAAAGGTTTTTTTTTATTTAACAAAAGGAATATTTAAGTTATGTTGCATTTTTTTTTAATTTAGTTTTTTTGGTGATAAAATTTTCTTTCTTTCTTTTTTTTTCCCCCCGAAAAATATTGTGGGAAAATCGAATCATGGACCCAATATTGTGAATCAAATTGAATTGTGAATTGGGTGAATATCTGCCTAATTAGGAATTAAAGACTGTGTGTCATGCTGTTATAGTAAAATAATCAGTCACAGGGTGGTATGAAGGGTCTCCTTTAAAAGCATGCGCCCTGTGTTGTATTCCTCTTATACCACAGCAATTTGCCAGTAATTATATTTTGTTTAATTATACACTTTATCTGTTTATAGTTACATTTAATGTTAAAATGAGTTAGTTTCTGTTCTCACTTACATTAAACAGCTATAAACAGTCTTTTCCTCACCAGCCTCTTTTTCTCCCTGTCCCTGTGAACGAGCTGTTACTATAGAAACGATATTAATATAACCAGTGATTTGCCAATCAGAATCCAGAATTCAGTGGCGCTGTGGTTGAATTATTGTAAACTAAGTGTGATGAAGGTTATAATTGTTGCTCCTCATATGTCCCCATAATGCCTTCATAATATATTTAGCAGTGAAATGTGTGAGCAAGACCTTTAAACCATAACGTCTCAGCTCTGCGCTTGCCTCGTTAACGTCTGCTTTGGATAAAAGCGTTTGCAATTATTCCCACATCATCACATCAGTCCAGCTGTTAACAGTGAGAACGTGTAAGTAAGCAAGCATGGTCATGGTTCTTTTTCTTTTCTCTGCAGACGTGTCGTGTGTGTCCGAGGCCTCGGGTAAAGCCGATGTAGAGACGAGGCGACATCATCGCCAGAGCCTCAGAGCCGTGCAGCACAGCAAGGTAAGATTTAACACCACTTTACATGACAAGTAAGCCATCACATCCATAACCTTTACATCCATAAACAAATAAACAGGGAATGCTTTATTCTGGAAAAACGTTGCGTGCTTGTGAGGCTTCGTTGTACGGTGTGTGTGCTGCGGCTGTGGTGTCGTCTGATTGGCGTGATTAGTTATCACTCGCTCATTTACTTCTCGCTTCTCATGGCTTCATGACACTTCTGCTGCCTGCTTATTTACTGTCACAAGCACCACACACTCGCATACACACTTACAGGGCCAGCTGTATTGCTCCCTCACACACACAGATGGGGAGCTAACGGGCTGCCGGTGTTTGTTTTTGCACACCGAGTCAGTGTCCTCAGATCCGTCATCTAAAGCAGGCCGACTGCACGCAGCCTGACATCCGAGACAAATGGAGAGCAGTTTGAGGTGAGAGAGGACTCGATATCTCCGTATAGTAGAATAAGAATGAGTTTTGTCCTGACAGGTCTCTTATTTCATAAAACTGCTTGCTTGCTTTTCTGGTGTAGCTGCAAAAAAAAGGCAGCAGTACATCAGGGACGGACAGTTAATACGTTTTTTATTCTGCAGCGTGCTGCCCAGTGCCATGGTTCAGTTGCCTGGAAACTGACAAGGCAACTCATGGTGGTGATGTGCATTAGTACACACTAGGAGTAACGAACAGGTTTGAGTATATTCGTACACAAGTCAGCACGTCATAGGCCAACGTCACATCGCACCTCAAAGATAGCAGTGGCTGTAATGCTGTGTTTGAGGCAACAAGTTGCAACTGGGAATTCCTCACCTACAACCAGTAAAAACCACCGAAACACCCCCTCAACTTGAAGTTTCAACTCGTCAACTTGGGGTGGTCTTCTCAGCTACCAGCTCCTTCCTCGTTTCCTGAGTGACGTCAAACCAACATAGCTGCTCACGCTGTGAACAGTGTAAAGTTCCCCTTCTCTACTTTGAAACGAGTTTATAGCACAGATCAGTTAATATACACACACAGTACGTGGTTAAATTTGACTTGCTGCTTCCCGTAACCGTAGCCTGTAGTTCTACTACAGTAAAAACATCGGTTTAATTTAATGCGTGTTGAATTGGAAATGTATTAACTCTAAATGACTTAAGAGCAATTTGGTCAAAGATACATCATGTAATCAATTTTTTCAAAAGATATGTCAGTTTCTGCTTGTAACGACACCAGAGATGACTGATATTTAGGAGTTAGAAACAGAATCTGAATTAGGATACAGTACTGTGAACTTTGTCAACAAAGACTGAAACATTTTGTTCGGGTGTAGCATTGTTGCTTAGTGACTTCAGTTTCTATAGCTACAGCATGAACACTTCATTTCACTGTACTTTTACAATTAAAATCAAAATATTAATTTCTATTCTATTCTATTGTATTTATGAGTTCCTTTAAGGGAAAAGTGACAGAGCTGAGGCTAGGGGCGGAGCTAATTTCTGGTCTCATGGTGAATTCCTGAAACCTGAGGTTTAGAAATAGTTAAATATTACACACACCTCCTTTAATTATGTGCAGGCAGTGCACTTTAAGTTTACTGCTGCTTTAAATTGCTTTAAGTGTCTGGTGTCATTGCGTGCGTGTGTGTGTCCTGTAAGCCGAGGAGGTGGATTAAACATGACGCGCTCTCTCTGCCCTTTTTATTTACTCATTGACATGCAGCACTCCCTCTGTGCCATGTATCGAACTTCATTATACAGTGTGTGATGGTGGCGGTATTCAGAGCTGTTACTCTACAGAGAGATGCTTTAACCTGATTATTATCTCCACTATCACTGTGTTATTTTCTGTCTTGGAGCGTAAATGAGGAAAATGGATATGCGATGAGTCGTCGGCTGCGTTTGACTCAAACTCGTAGCAGATGGCCAACAAGTTCAGAGTTCATTGTTTTAGCTCTTAAGCGTGTGTGTGTGTGTGTGTGTGTGCGCGCCCACACACGTGTTAACATTGCAAATTAGATTAATCACTACATCTACTGGACAAACACGGTGATCTTTGGGTCAGAGTAGTTTACGCTTTGAGTGAGGAAGCAACTGTTTATCGCTGCTGTAACATAAGCGAATAACTTGTATCTTAGATGTTACACAATGTAACTAGAAACGGATAAAAAGTGTGTTTATGTTCACATTGTTTAATAAATTAAAAACTGTATTCATTGATAAATTCTTGTGGTGTAAGTGAAATAAAACACTTCAGGACGTGTTGTTATCGGAAGGGCCACATCACACCACCCTGTCGTTGATTAGTTTCCTCGTCATGCTTTACTCCTCATCTTAAAGTGAATGATGCAGTATTTTGTGCTGAAATCATGCCACATAAGTCACTGCACTTATATTTAAGCGCAACAGAAGGTTTCCAAAGTTCTGCCTTTTTTTCTTCTACACGTTAAGTTAATTCAACATAATTTTAACAGATTATTTGAGTCCAGATTGCTTTATTTGAATAAATATGAAGTGGCTTTAAACTGTCTCTTTAGTGCTGTTTGTTGTCTCTGTTGAAACACATGCACATTAAAAATATTTTTGCTGCAGTGATCACGGCAGGTTATTAACCACCGAGCTAGGATTTCCCGTTAAAGTTCGATTAATGCGCTGTCAGAATAATTACATTAGAAAATCTGTTGACGTGACACTCGCATCAGTAACGTTTGTTTACTTTCTGACATGATCAGAGTTTCAGTTCAGTAGCACATTACCAAATGTACTAAAGCTTTATATTTAGTTGTGGCTTCTTGCCAACATGCCCCGGACTTTTTTAACACATGAGAACCAACTTGGCCTTGTTTGTGAGGAAATGTTAAAGGGATTTAAACCCATATGAATATTCTGTTGTCAGAGTCGGACTTGAGACATCAACGGTGTAAATCTGTGATTTTTGCACATTTCATTGTTTTCATTTCCAATGTCTCATGATGCTGTTAATGAGCCTTAAAATTAGGAAAGAAAATGAAACAGAACAGCTGCGATGTTTAAAATGTCAATCCGGAGGGAAAAAAGTGTCAGAAAGGAATGACAGGAAATAAGGGCTCTGTAATCTCATCCTCAGATGCCCCGCCCACAGAGCGACTGATGTGTATTGCATTGAGGATCAGAATTAATTAATCCCACTGTGAACTTTCAGATGATTGTTAAAGATAGAAATATCACAAGGTACCAGAAAAATCTGGTTGTTTTTGGTTGTTTTCGATGTCAGTCAGATGGCCAGAAATGATGAAAGTGGCCGGTTCTTGGTCATGTACGCTCTCTGAGAATTTTATTACGAACACCGGGACACCTACCCTTTCATGCAATTATCTAATCGGCCAAAGTTTTTGGGCAGTGGTGCATGAAATCTTGCAGATATGGGCCAGCAGCATGAAAGTGCACCTGAAAAATCTGCAGGAATTGTGTGATGCAATCATATCAACATGGACCAGAATCTCAAAGGAATGTTTCAACATCTTGTGGAATCCATACGTCCATCCATAAGTAAAGGGAGGCTCTACCCAGCGTTAGTACGGTGTTCCTCAGTGAGTGTACATTGTTGAAAAATCCCGGACTCTGATGATGAGTGTGATTGCTAAAGAACCACACCAAGGGTTCCATTCAAATGGATTAATGCTGCACATGCAGTTCATTGCTAAATGAGCCAAAGGTCTTGTTTTCTCTAGAGAGCCTGGTATGATTTGTAACAAAACGTAGCCCAGAACTGCCTACTTTCACAAAACAAGACCACTTGACTGACGGGTCAACCATGTTTACTCGCATTTAAATGTTTCAAACAAGCTGGAACCTTGGAAACTCTCTTCAGTCCAGGGATATGTTGCTCCTCAGAGCATGCTGATGTTTGTGATAGTCCTTTAAAATTCTGAAGCTTGTGACCAGATAAAAGTGCAAAAGATATCAGTTGGTCAGTGTGTCATGAGCAGAGTGTCTCTGAGAATGACACTAGTGGTTTCCTGAGTAAACTGAACCACAGTTAAGCCTTCACACTGCAAGGGCATATATTTCTACAGCCTTAAGACACATGTGTCATAACAGTAACCACTGGCTGTCAAAATGTCCTCTAAATGCAACAGTAAGCCACCTACATGCATCTCGCAGATCACAGGGAAGAGACCGATTCCGCTTGGTCAACATATGGTCACGAGCCGGCTAATCATCTCTGCTTACCTTCTAAACACAGCCTCAAAGACTGAGCCAGTTCCTCACACAGAGCTGTAGATCTAAAGCAAACACCATCTCTCTCTCACACACACACACACACACACACACACACGCACGCCAGTGAGTCTGGGCCAGTTCCCATGGCTGAGAAGCATGAGCACGATGCCAAATCCGGCTTTTATTGAAGTCAGGAGAATAAGCTAGTGGGAGGCTCTCAAGGACATAAAAGTTAAAAAGTTAGTGGTATTAAAGGAAAACTCCACTCTGAAACACATTAAATATGTTTATATTGAAATATTTAGATGTGTTTAGCAATTCTGGTTCTTCTTCCGCTTAATATTATTATTATTTGTTGTGGTTTCATTATGCCTGTGAGTAATTAACGATTGTGTGTCGCTCTGATGTCACAAGAGGACGCTGTTATTGATAACCGTTTAAATGGAGCTTAATATGAGGGGGAAAAGAAAACAATTATATAAGTGATAACACTCATGCTTCGCCATTCGTTATTTTCTCACTCACCATTTTCCAGCATGTAAATCCGGCGCAGAAGTCGTTGAGACTCAAAGTCCCAGAATGCAGTGCAGCAGAGTCTAATGGCAATGGCAGACTAATGGACTAAAGCACCGCCGCATCGCTCTCTTTAGGTACAGATGAAGCAAGGGCTAAATCCCATTGTATCACTATCAGCACGGCATTGTGGGTAATGCAGGAAGTTGTTAACCCAAGTGGAAATAGAGCAACATGTTCATTAAAGATATTTAAACCAAATCCTTAAAATTTCGTTATAAAATAAATTCTTTAATATAAAAGAAGTTAAGATTGTTCAGGGTGACAAGTGAAAATTCAGGAATAAAAGGTCTATGGCTCCAAGAAATAGCTAAAATATTATTGTAGATTATTGAGACTTGTATTTTAATAGTTGAATTTGTTCATTAAAAATCTCGTTTGAATTTTTAATTATTTTAAATAATACGAATTTATTTATTTATTTATTATTCATCCATTTATTTGTTAATCAATAATATTAGACTGTTTTAAGTGAATTTTTAAAATGTATTTATTCGTTCGTTCATCCATGAATTTATTTAATCTATTTATTTAGTCATTTTTACATTTATTTTTAACATGGTATTCATTTATTCCTTCATTGATTCATTCATTTAGTTCATGTTAACAGTTATATTTTGAGAAGCCCTGGTTTAGCAGGTGTGTTTTGTCTGATTGTCCAGTGCAGATATTGTGTGCCGTGTGTTCCTGTCTGGATCTCTTTTTTTGGAGAAGATCTTGTGACCCTCGGGCTCCTCATTAACCCTTCGCTTTCTCCCGTCATCAGCACTGCAGCTCCTCAGGGAACCTAAACAGTATTTTTGGTGTGAATAGAGCTCTGCAGAACAGAATGGGAAGCCCACTGTAACTTGCTTGGCTCTCAACTGATTTATGTGCTTGAGTCTTTATTTATTGAGCTTTAAAAAGAAGATGGCAGCATGGCACAATAGCTCCCACCTCAGGGATGAATCACGGCGTGTCAGAGCTTTACTGCTGCATGGCAGGACGTTTCTTCTGAGCAATGGACACAGCTCGCGCACTGGCACAGCCCATATTTTACCCCCTCCCCCCCTCAGAAGGATTTCATTTCTCTTACTGTATTTTGGCCAGCGTTTATGGAACATCATACTATTGGAGAATATGAAATCTGAACAATCAATATCAGTGAGTATAGAAAAATAAAGTTAATTATACCACAGCACTGTTGAATTCTGGCTTCTGATTGCTTGATACAAGCAGCTCTGACAGCAGTGCAGCTGCAAATCACAGGTTTATATTAATGCACTCATTATCGTTTATATAGTCACGGCTCCTTCACAGAGATTTTTACATGTGTAATCAATAATACGAAGTGAAGTTTTCCTCCCAAGAAGGAGACATTTATTTGGCATTTATGGAAGGAGTCTCCAGTGTAAGTGCTTCATAAGTCAGAAGTAAAGCTGTAACTTTAAGTTTTCCGACATCTTCAGGACAGAGGAGTTTACAGTTTGTGGTTTCTCGGTAACTTGACAAGCTGTGAAGTTTTTTTGTTTTATTTTTGATCTTATTAACTTCAAGATTATTTTGAGAGGCTTTATAGCTGCTATAGTGTCTGTGAAAACCAGATCTTATTCAGCAACTTTAAATGTAACATTATAAAAAAATACAAAAAAAAGTATGGTGTGTTGTGCTTTAATAAACAAATATTGTAATTTCTGTGGTATAAGAGGAATAAACCACTCCAGGATATTTTGTTACATTAAAATAATCATCTTCAGGAGGTAAAAGTGACAATGTCCCATAGTGTTTTATTCCTCTTATAGAAAGTCAGAAAATTGTATTGTAACTTGGATCAATATCCATATCATATCATCATATTTCTCAGGTCCGTTGTACAGTATGATTCCACAGAGCCTGAGAGAACTGATAAATTACTTGCTTCCATGCAACGCACCTTAATTGTGATGAATGTCTGTCCCGCCGGCTCGGACCTTGGCGTTAATAGCAGCAGTTGTAGAAAAGCCGTCATTGTATTGATGTTATTGAGAGACGAGGGCTTTTGGCAGCGTGTTCACACGGCCTGGCCTTTTCTTTCTGCGCTGTAGAAGCTGCACGCCAGTCAGCCCAGCCCAGGTGTTTCCCAGCATGCACATGGACAGCGCTTTTTTTGTCCATTCAACAACTATTGATATGCAGATTTCACTGGGCAGCAGCAGTTTTTTTTGTCCACTGCCAGCGTTCACAGTACCTGTTAGTGATCGATTGATGGATCCCAACACAAAGCCCTTGAGTCTTGAAGGGGATCGAAAGATGTTTGTGAACTTAGCATCAAATGAGAGTATGAGAGAGGAGAGGACAGCAGGTCTGAGACAGGGAAGAAGTGTGATCTGAAAAGTAAAGGCAGTTTGGACATCATGCCGGTTTTTAGAGCAGTTAAACTGAGGAGGAAGAGCTGCGCTCTGGGCCGGAGGACAAAGCGTCAGGCTCGGGCTGCCTGGAGAGTCCTGTACAGGCTCGTCTTCAGGGTAAGTGTGTGTGTGTTACTGATCTGATGAAACCACTGTTTCTGTTTTCATGTTGTGAGAGACGTGATCATGCTTTAAATACAACTTGCATTCTCTAGGGATGAACAAGTTGGTCAGTTGGACAGTTTGAGTACTCGAGAGCATAAAATAGTGTGTAGATTCATTCCCAGGGGGTGGGGCTAAAGTTGCTGAACTTTTTATATAGATTACTATGTTTGTGCCTTTGACGAAACTGTGTTGTGTGTGTGTGTGTGTGTGTGTGTGTGTGTGTGTGTGTGTAACGCCTTCATTTTTGTGTACTACTGTATCACCGTATCACACTGTATGCTCAGAAGTATGTAGACACCTGACCATCACACCCATATGTTCTTGTTGAACATCCCGTTCCAGATTTATTCCCCCTTTACTGTTATAATAAATGCCACTCTTCTGGGAAGGCTTTCCACTAGATTTTGGAGTGTGGCTGTGGGGATTTGCATTCTTCCACTCCAACCTTAACACACCATGTCTTCATGGAGCTCTCGTTGTGCACGGGGCATAATCATGCTGGAACAGATTTGGGCCTGTAAGTTCCAGTGAAGGGAAATTATAATATTACAGCATACAGAGACATTCTATACAATTGTGTACTTCAGTTTGAGGAAGAACCATATATGGGTGTGATGGTCAGGGGTGTACATATTTTTGCAAATATGCCTTGATTTACTCATTTATTATATGGGCATGATCACTTCTGAGTCCTCAAGGCTGTCTGCTCTGCATGTCATCTTTTAGTTTTTGTCTTTGTCCTGCTCTCTCGCCTCCACAAGGTCCTATTTTAATCCCGCGTTTTTTATGGGTCATGCATCACGCCGGTGTTGTAACAGAGCTGTGTTGCAATGCTGTACATTAGAGGATGAGTCACTGAACTTGCAGGTCTACGCTTGTCATTCAACTTGTCAGCTTAATGTACATTTCTCACAATTTTCCATTAGCCCCGCAGCGGTTTTCTAGCTGTATGTGGTAACCGGCAGTCCGCTGAGCTCATCTTCATCCACGCAAAAACAAACAGGCTCGCTAAAAACGTCATCATCATGTGTCTTCCTGCAGCAGCAGGGTGTTCGGTTAATGTGCGAGGAATAAAACGCTGTGTGTCATGCTGTTGAAGTAAAATGATCAACAACAGGGTGCTGAGATGACGTTACGGTCACTACCTTGAAGTCGATTATTTTCCTTCAACAGGACAATAATAAATTCCTCTGACACCAAAGCAATCTACCCACGATGGCAATTTTCATTAATTAAAGAACGACATACTTTTTATCCGTTTATAGTGACATTTAATGTTCCATGAACCATTTTTCAACAGCACTGTATATCGTACATCCCTTTTAACACTTTTAATGATTTTGCATACACATTTCCTGAAGTGATAATGTGGTGAAACAGTTTGTCATAACATCGTTCTCGCTGTCACGTGCAACATGCATGATGTTTACGCTGCGTGCGTGCGGTGAACATGGTAAACGTTTAATCCGGATACATCTTAGCTGTTCATATTCATTGCAGTGAAGATGCAGACAGCCGTGTGTGTGTGTGTGTGAGTGACAGCTTCTAATTTTTAATTAATGAGTGATGATGAGCTTCTGGGAGGTGCAGTGATCATGTCTGTGGTCCCGTCTTCAGCTTCTACTCAGCGTCTTTTCCTCCCTACTCTTTCTTTATCTTTATCACTCTCTTCTTCTTCTCCCTCTTTTTCCCAGTTTTTTGAGTCATCTCTGGAGCGGCTGCACGGTAATTAGCCAATGCTGCAGGCTCCATCTGAGATTCATGACTCACACAGCTCTGTACCCGCTCACCCTTTTCTGCTTGTGCGTACGCGCGCACACACACACACACACACACACATACACACACACACACACACACAGCTTTCTGCTGTGTCACTTGTTTCATCTGTGCCCTTTATCGATTTCTCAGGATGCTGGTATTATACACACACAGTGAACGTGTTCATATCGGTGAGCAGAGATAAACCACTCACTAACACGCTGCCAGTACACTGAATCCTTCGCTTGATTTGTATGCAGAAGCTTCACGGCTGCTGAGGTTGAGTTGTATTTGCGTAGATGATCACGCTCACGTCTCAGGTCACTTACTGGTACAGAGAAACCTGCTGCCGTTTATTTCAGTCACCTTTATAAGTGATAGTCGTGTCTATATCTGTGTGAAAATGGGATTGGATAAACGCTGACACAGCTGTGTGTGGGGGGAGGGAGGGCTAATCGATTTTTTATTTTTTTTTAATCTTGCCTAGAGACTGACAGAATCTCATGTTAGCATTTAAAACCATTATCTTTACAAGGGATTCAACCAAACCTGAACGTTTATTCAGAATAAACAGATGTTTTTTACACAGATAGAAAATCAGAAATGGTCCGTATGATATGATGTAGACAGGTTTTGGTTTTGAAACAATAAATATTACAGGGGAAAAAAGTCTCATTTTTCTCCTTTGCTTGTTTTTTCATCATTTCAGACTCCTACTGGGGCTAAATTTTATGAATTAATGAACGATCTTGACTGCTCTGGACATGTATCAGCAATTAGTCGCAGGAACACCGGAATCAGAGAAAAGTCTGGAGAACAATGTACTTATACTTCCAGGTCAACTCTTTTCATGCTGAAATGTACTGCAGTGGCATTTTTTCATATTTAGATGAATAAATATTTGATTTCTTGACTTTGTGTCATGAAACGGGTATAAATGGATAAAAACGAATCACTGTTTAATTTTGAAAAAGAAGAATTTTATGAAAAAAATGAATTAATTTCCAATTTTAATGCATGCCAAGAAATAAATGAACACAACATACATGGATTTGATGTGAAGAGCCTATAGGTGTACATCAGGAATGGGATCCGGCAGGACACAACAAAATGCTGGAGGTTTTTGGTTTCATGCGAGCGGATAAACTCCACGTTCGTTAACATTAACATGAGCGTGCAGTGCTGTGTGATGCATTCACAGCATTCATTCATCCTTAGTAAGTGCCTGGTCAGGGCCACAGTGGTTTAAACTAGACTAATGTGTTTAGTATTATTTTGTAAAATACAACTGAATTGGTTAGAAAAATATAGCAGGCAGAAATATATACAAATAGAAAAATATATACAAACACAAATAATATATACAAATAGAAAAATATATACAAACAGAAATAACTGCATGAGCAAAAAAATCAGATGGATTATGAACTGGAATGATGTAGCCGAGTTTGAGGAACAATTCACACACCACGCTGACGCAGCCGACATTTCTGGAGTTTTCTCCAGTGTTTCCGGGGCATCGTGGCAAGGTTCATTTTTAATTAAAAATAGTAATTTATTTTTAAAAATAAAATAACAAACACCAGAGTTAGGTGTTTAAATCCAAATGCACTTAGTGACATTGTGTTCTACCCCTACTCCTGATATGCACCAGTTCTTTTACTGACAAGAGGAAAGTATATGTATGTTGTTTTTATTTCAGGTTTTTTTCCATTCTATCACCTTTAATGATGCGCTTGTTTGATTCTGTCCTCTTGTGCATTGTGAAAGTAGGCACTAAAATAGCACCACACTGCTGCTGAGTTTAAAGTCCATTTTAGTTCAGAGGCTTATGAATAATTTTGCTCACAACCTAAAATATTGAAACATTCTTCCTCCATTTTTGTACATTTTGGTAAATTTATACCGCTCCCTAAGGACAGTCTTTCATTTGTTTCTCTTTCATTCACTTATGCAGACTTAAATGATGAAAAATAAAATACTGCAGTCAGAACTGAAATTTATGTCTCGTGGGTCCATCATACGGCTAAAAACAGCACAAAAGATGCATTTATCTTTCTTTGTGCCGAACACGAACAGCCAACCCTTCAGAGTGAATCATCATTGTGAAGAAGGTTGTTTTATCACTAATGCAATTATTTATTTATTTTCAATCATGTATATTGACAAAGTCTTTCCAGAATAATGTGTCTGCTAAGCGGACATCTTGGCGGCGCTCCCAGTGTTTTCAGTGCTACAGGACCAGACTCTTATCTGCTTAAACGTGAAGTTAAACGTTAAACTGGCTCATAAACCAGAAGCAGATCGACACGATGATGTTTTAAAATCGAGTGGGGAAAAAAAATGGTGGAAATTATGTGTGAAGAGATTTTTTCGGGTTGCTTCGCTCCATAAATAACAAAGCAAAGTGCTCTATGTGTGTCAGTGTAATAGTCCGATGGGTGTATTTCTCTCCCCTCCAACATCTTAATCATCAATGTGATTAACTCTGTTTCCTGAGGGGCGGGGCTTGTGTACTTAGCGTTATGCGCTGCCTCGTTCATATTTCAAGCAGTGTCCTGTCTCTTATCATACTGTCTCACATGTTGATGTTAATGAATTTGGAAATGTGCACATAGGGGTTGCATCTTGGGCAAGAATGGAAACTCATAACGTTACCCATGAAAGTGGGAGGTGTTTGTCTGGAGGTTTTGGGGAGGGAACTAGTGATGGGAACATGAAGTAAAGTACGAAACAAAACTGAGAATGAGACACAGCAAGTTTGATTCAGTGGCAAGCTCAAGCAAAGCTGAAAATGGAGAGAATGTGAAGTGATGGAGCGAAGCATGTTATGTGAGCTGCATTTGGCTGCCATCTTATCTGAGTTGACGGTCCGTGTCACAGCGGAGGAAGAGGCCGTTGGACGGGTTCACGTGTGATGGTTTCAGAGACAACGCTGAATTCAGATTAATTCGTGATCAAATAAAACTCTTTGAAATTGGTTCTTATTTATTTGAGTTTCATCTGTCCACATTATTCATTCATTATGTCTCAGTTGTTTTTCAGATATAATGAGAAAAACATTGTTCTGAACTTTATACCTTTTCAGTAGCCAGTTTAATAAAAAAAAAAAAAAAAGCTCATTTCAGAGATTTTCTTTTCTCTTATTAGTTAGTGCTGTGTATCATCTGGTGTTTCCAAGCAAAGATTTCTCTCTTAAATCTCTTAATGTCTGCTGTGTGTGTTGCAGAGCGTGGAGACGGTGTGCACTCTGTATCACTCCTTCCACGACGCTTCTGGAGGACTGATGGAGGTCCAGAAGGAGACAGCGGGATCGGACGCCGCCCTGCTCAGACCCTGTCCACGACACATGTCTGTCACTGAGAGACTGCGCAAAGTTGTCCAGGAGTTAGTGGACACTGAGAAATCCTACGTCAAGGTAAAACACGCTCATCTCGAAGTCTGCGATCAGCGCTGGGAAATAAACACACAGGTTATAAATCAGTGCAGTGTGTTAGGGGCAGTTTTACAAAATGTTGAAGTGTATTTGCATTGAAACACAGAGCAGGGGTTTATGGGTAAGCACGACGCTTCAGGTCTCAGGTGACTGCTGATTGGTTGACGGAGAGCGGTGTGTCAGTTGTGCCTCTTCTTCCACTGGTGTCATAAGAGTAATATTTAGAACCCAGAAGCAAACAGTGTTTATCAGCTTCATCGAGACTTTGAGATTTTTCACGTCATAACATTGTGACAGAACAACACACTACACGCTAATTTATGCAAGAAATCAGTTCAGCTGTCATGGCATCAAACATGAAGACGTTTCTCATGATAAGGTAATGTTGCGTAATGACATGGAACAGGAAGGTGTTAATGGGTTGGATTTATAAGGTTCTGACATTTCTCTGACAGAGCAGATGCAATTTAGTATTTTTTTAATATTTTGAGTATTAAATAATAGAGCACTTTAGTTTTAAAACCTGTTGGAGGCTGTTAGATGCAGGGAAAAAATGAATAGCTGATTTCTTTATAACTGATCAACAGTGCACAGAGAACTGATGCAGTTTTAAAGGAAAAGCGTCATGCTAAATATCAACTTGGTTTATTTTATTACTGTTTATGGCTCTTTTTTAGTCCTTTTTTACATGTAGAAATGCTTTATTCTTCTTTGCATTGCAGAATTAGAACTCTTTTGCACATAACACTAGAGTTAGTGGCGTGTAAATAACATTTAGAAGAAGAAGAAGAAGAAGAACCAAGGCCGAAGCCTTTATTTTTGTAACATGTACTCTCGCACAGTGAAATTCCTCCTCTGCATTTAACCCATCTGAGCAGT
>JAOTRR010000002.1:3551029-3561366 GCA_028570945.1 Gogo arcuatus
GTTTTAATTTCAATTTCAACATACCGTCCCAACTTTTTCTGATTTGGGGTTGTAAAACTCACCAAGTTTCACAAATGCTCATTAAATTGGTGTGCAACTGAAATAAATAAGTGATTTAAACTTGACATTGGAATGTGTATATAAAAGTCACAGCAATTCATTGCTAATTATATCATATGAATTGGGTCAATCGAGGTTCACATTAGTGAGTCTCCTTTTGCATACATTTCACACTAACTCCGGAGCGAAAGTCAGATACAGACATTTTTCCCCAAATAACAGGATTTTCATGAACACCACATTTCTTGTGAAAATGCTTCTGCAAACATTGTACAAAGGATTTTTTTCATATCCACCATAAGAACTGAGGCCCAATTTCTGAAGCTTAATAAGCTGAACAGATTACAATTACAAATGTGCAAAAATGTACAAATTCACAATTTTGGGAGCAAGTATCATTAAGACAGGACAGATGTGGCCCAATAATTGTGTTATGATGTGTTTCTAGGCTATGAATACACAAAAATTTACACCCTCTTGTTAATTGCATAAGCAACGGATAATTCTATGTCTGTGTTCATTCACATAATTCTCAAAGTCCCCTCACCCATTTTCACCTCGAGCCAAAAGGGAGTGTGAAGGGTAATTTGTCATTTTTGTTATTGGGAATGACCAAAGTGAGGTGAAATATCCCT
Organism: Gogo arcuatus; assembly: GCA_028570945.1. Classification (NCBI taxonomy): domain Eukaryota; kingdom Metazoa; phylum Chordata; class Actinopteri; order Siluriformes; family Anchariidae; genus Gogo; species Gogo arcuatus. Next base: position 3,551,725 of record JAOTRR010000002.1, read on the forward strand.
CAAGACTAACAAACCATCATTCCTCAACATAACAGCCAGCGAACAATTCGATATCCAGCTGGAGAATACAGGAATTGACGGGAGTGAGAGAATAGTCCTGCATAAATCATGATGGCACAGCCAAAAGACACGCACAAGTAATTTAGCTGTAGTAGAAGGAGAAAGGAGGGATGTGCTGCAGTTCCTGCTGTGCAGAAGAAAATAAAAATAAATAAACAAATAAATAAAAAGTACTCCCAGTGTTCAAGGAACACCCCAAGGCATGAAGAAGAAGAAGCAAGTGTTGCCTGATATCTGCAGATTTCAGCTGAGACACATTTCTAAGAGAAGCCTGAAGGGAGAAGGGGTTAAAAAGGAATGGATTTTTCCAATGGGAGAGCAAATGAAATGGTATTTATGAATGTAATGTGAATGCAACATTTGAAATAATGTGATTGCACAATAAAATGGGCAACAAATGGAGACATCTGCATCAGAACATCATTTGCATTTATATTAACAAGAACACTCGTTTGGTGTGGACGATGAAACAAGGTCGTTTTGAAGGTGACCTTGGGCAACAACTCTCACATTCGGCTAAATCTGTGTAATGTGAAAGGCTCTCCTGTGAGCAAAAAAAAAAGCAAATCATGTCCTGAAAATAAAGCAAATACAAATTGAACATAAAACGCCTAGATGAAATCTAGAGAAAGGATCATGATGTCCAGTGAAGCCTCAGAGAAGAGGTGATAAAATCAGAGCAGTGTGCTTTTAATAACGCCCCATGCCTTCACACTCCCTTGGTGCATGTTAGCAGTTTTCTTCATTCCTTTTTTTTTTTTTTTTTTAAATAAATTATTTTCCCCCACATTCTCAGCATCAGCCCTTAGGTCACAGCTTCTCAACTGTGGAGTGGCAGGAGATTTTTACCAACTGTTATTTATGCTGCAAATAAATGTGAATTATAGAATAATTAATAATTACAACTGTGTGAAATTATTAAACTTTCATTTACGCTTTTCATTCAGCCCATTTTACATCAGACTGCAGTGGCGCTGTCATTAAATGTGTAAATATAACGACCTACGTGTTATCTTTCCCTCCTTGATGTATAACAATTAAATGTGATGAGCGATACGAGTCTCCGTTTATATTGATTTGCTACAATAAATTTTAATCTTTAAATAAGACCACCACCAGTCAGTCATTCTTTGCACTGATTGTGCACATACTTATTCTCAATTTTCCAAAAACAGTAGGCCTAAAATACTACTAATTGCTATTTTAGGGGTGGTGGTTCGGGGCAGAGGAATTATGGGTCCTTAAAATGGCCAAAAAAGGTTAAGAACCCCTGCCTTAGGTGTTTCTTAGTGAAGAAACAAAACGTCAGCAAAAAAAAAGAAAAAGAAAAAAAAGACATTGTTCGTGCCACCAAAACCTGTGCATGTGTTAACAGAACAGAAAGTCAGCAGAACAGAAGGCACAAGCGTGAGCTGTTGCTAGGGTTTGCGTTTGGTTTACTACACGTATTGATTCAGGATGAATGCACCATCAATGAGAAAGGCGTTGAAGGCTGAACTGACAGGACCAAAGGGGGGACACATGCTTCAAGACAGACCTAAGTCAAGTAATGAAGTTAAAGCTAACCGCATTACGTTGGTCATGCCATCTTTATAAAATCAGCCCCGAGCGCGCTCTCTCCGTCTTCTTTGTCATTCATGAATCAAGGTCGTATAACCGTCCCCATCTCCTCTCGTCTCCTCTGTAGAAGGGAGATGGAAAAGAAGGGGTGGGTAGGGGGCAGCTGCTCGGAGTTCAGGTCCCTGTTTATAGAAGATATTCATGTATACAGTGTGTATCGCTTGGATTAAACCAAATAGAGTTCACCTTGGATATTAGAGAAAAAGGGGACAAGTCCTTAGACACACTGAGCATCTCAAACATCTGGCCAGATGAAAGGTCAAGGACCGTCCATGTTATATTCATTTATAATGATTTCATGCATAATGAACAACATCTAATTGTGCCAAATAAAATCATTCATAGCCAAGAAGAAATCCTGGTTAACAGATTAACAACAGCTGCTACTGAAAATTTAGTAATTTCAGAAGCACTGTAGCTTAAAACACACACTAAATATGCTAATTATGTTTAATTTTATAAACACATTTAGTTTCTGTATTTTATTTAGGCCAGTACATGCCAGGTATAGCTAATAATCTTCCCATGATGCAACGGGGTCAAAATGAAATAATCTGAGGTAAACATTATTGGTTAGCACCAAAATGTAAACAATTTAGAAAAATTTCCTCCCACATGTATTACTTTGGTAATTATATCTAAAATATATACTAATTATGACAATTTGAACGGGAAAAAAACCCAACAATTTGGCTGATGTATTTGTGTCCGGAACGTTATATTTTATTTTATTCTAATTAGCCTAAGGGCTAGTTATGCTAGCTGGTGTTCAATAAAAAGGTGCTTCATGACTGCTCATAACTGCGAAATAAATCCCCCAAAAGTGCATAGTATTAGATATAAAAGCAAAAACGTGTGTCTGTAGACAAATAGGAAACTTTACATTGGTGTTTAAAGTATAAATGTTAGTTCTTTGCGTTATGAATAACGGTTTACAGCAGGGGTTGCCAGATAGGATTCGTATTTACACCAAATGACGGTTTCTAAATCCATCCAAGTTCATTACAAACTGTTAAAAGATAATTAAACACGTAATGATTAGAGAAGGTTAGTCTTTTTCTACAAGTAGAGTGTTTTTTCTCTGGCCGGTAGCCCATTTTTTCACTAAACATGGCAAATGAATGAGCCTGAGGTAAAAAGCGGTAAAATAGCGGTTAAAAAACAGCATGCAGGACATATGCGTCTGCGTGCGCGCGCGCGCACACGAGAGAGAGAGAGAGAGAGAGAGAGAGAGGGAGAGCGGGGATGTCCTCTCCTCTCCTGCTGCTGAGGAGAATATGGACGCTGTATCCGCGCACTTTAAACCTCAGCTCTGCTCATACCGCGTGTTTTCGTTGTGTTTGCGGTGAGCGCGCGCGCGTGCGTGTGTAGCTCTGCACCAGCCCGAGGTAAGGATGCACTTACAGCTTCCTGCTGTTTCCCTATAAACAAAATCGTTCAACTTCGCTACATCCTTCATGATTTCATTTTAAAATCCACAGCACATAGCATGACCGTGTTTCTTTAGCCTTGAGCGCTTTTTAATGATGTCAAACTGCAAATAGGAGCTGTACAGTTACTTTATTTGATTACCTGGTGTGTATGCATGAGACACTGTCATGTAGCTTGCTTTAATCTCATCTCCGGTTAGATACACTGCCTATTTAAACAAACAGCATTTCTCCTCTTCCTCTTTCTTCCCACAAGATGGGGAGAAAAAGAGCCACCAAAAAGATCAGGGTGTCCCTTTCCTGTAATGAGCAAGACTGTTGTTCGTCATCCTTTGTTCATGGTGAAGGAAAAGTGGATGAGGAGGTGGAGGAGGTGGATGAGGACCCACACTATCACTCATTCAGTTCTCTCTCTCTTTCCTCAGGAAGGCGCCGGTGCTGAAGAGGACAGGACGCCTAGACAAGCGCCCGTGTGAATGGTGTCGAGGCAGACGGATTGGTCAAGATGGCGTCCACGGGCACGCAGATCTTCGGCTTTGTGCTGGCACTGCTGGGCATCCTGGGTGCCACGGTGGCCACGCTGCTGCCCAACTGGAAGGTGAGCGCAGACGTGGGCTCGAGCATCATCACGGTCATCTCGCAGATGCAGGGCCTGTGGATGGACTGCACCTGGTACAGCACAGGAATGTTCAGCTGCACGCTCAAGTACTCCGTATTGGCACTGCCTGCGTACCTGCAGACGGCGCGCACTACCATGGTGCTGTCCTGTGTCCTGGCCGCACTTGGGCTCTGCCTGGCATCGCTCGGGCTCAAGTGCACGCACTGGGGCGGTGGTAGGAGAGCAAAACGTCACGCCGCACTAGCAGCTGGAGTCTGCTTCGTAGCCTCTGGGTTCTTGTGCCTGGTGCCTGCGTCTTGGTATACCAATGAGGTCATCGCCAGCTTTTTGGATGCCAGTGTACCCGAGAGCAACAAGTTTGAACCAGGTGGTGCGGTCTACGTCGCATTCGTCTCGTCCGGTTTGCTTTTTACTGGCGGCTTTATCTTCTGCTTGTCGTGCTCGGGCAAGCGCCATGGCCCTCAGGATCTCGTCCTGCTGCCTCCAGATAAACTCTTACTGCAGCAGCAGCAGCAGCAGCTCCTCCAGCAGCAGCACTTAGACCAGCTCCAGCACCAGTACTGCAGTCTTTCACCTCTGGATAATAAGACAGGATACAGCGTGCAGGACTACGTGTAGCAGAAACGTGGGAGAGCAGAACTGACTGCAGCACACTCGCCCCCCTCCTCCTCCTCTTCTACAAGCACAAAATGATGGAGGAATTCCCAAAGTTTCAGAGTGGATGAGTCATGCATAACTGATAAGTGATGGAGTGAGTGGACAAAAAAATAAAAATGCAGATCTTCTGTATCTGAGTATATTAAAAGTTTCCTGGGGAGTGGATTAGTTAGATGGAAATACCCCCCCCCCCCCATATATTGGGGATGCATCGATACCATTATTTTAATACTGATTCTGATACTGAAATGAGTAACTTACTTAGTATTAAATCAATCAGAGGCATTAAGGAACATTGTTTATGCTTCCCCGGGATCATTCATGGCCATAAAAAACGTGTTCACACACTTACACTACTAGACTTGTTCTTTATAACATTAGCTAGTCGAAGTGAATTAGCTAGCTACTATAGTTAGGGCGTTTTGTTCGTGCTTCTACATTAAATAAAATACGTGTCTTCACTGCGTCAATATTCCTTGTCATCAATGACTGATAGTGGCTGATGGTATATAAGAACAATATGCTGTTATTTTCACGTGCCTAGCGCTATCTGTAAACGTTTTTCTCGCCTAACTAGTGTTTGATGCTAGTGGTGAACTCCTTGTGCCAAGTTTTATGTTTAAGATGTTTTACTTGTATTGTAGGAAGATGCTGTAGTTCCTCCTCTTGACATTTTTCGCAGAGTGTAGTTTGTAGTATGCAGTCTGCCCTCATTAATCATAAAATGCAGCCATAGCGCTGGCAATTCGTCCCGTCTGTCGTTTCATAGTCTAGGATTTCGTCCCAGTGTCCCCTGGTATCGACGGGACATTAAAGAATACGAGTAAATGAGCGTAGTACGGGACCAATACCAGTACAGGTATCGATGCATCTCTACACATTACCCCTCCCCAAAGATTAGATATGAAAAGCAATCAGTAAGCTGCTAACGATGTTTTCGTAACCTCTGCTCAAAACAAGTCGGCAATACGTTCCCTAAAGGCAATAGTATGGGAAAGCCAGTTTTTTTTTTTTCTCTCTTTCTTTTCACTCTCTGGCCCTGTCCATTTGAGTAATAGTAGAACTAATGAAATCTCTTGTCTTATTTTGTTAGCTGATAGAATGATTGATATGATCGTTGCCTCAGCATGCTGTTCGGAGCCTGTGCATAATGCAGCAGAATGCCTGGTAGAGACTTGAGTCATAGCCACATTGCCTGTGCCTAAACAAGAAAAAAAAAAAAAAAAGACAGTAGAACATTATAGCGAGCCTACTGTTTTTTGGGGGAAACGTGATTAGAGAGTGAATGGGGCTGCTGGGTCTGGAATGGTACCCCACACACACACACACACACACACACACACACACACACACACACACAGAGAATAGAACATGATGTCTGTGTGTGTGATGTGTTTTTTTGGTTAAGCTTGCTCAGTGCATGCTGCTTACTGCTTCATCACACACACACAGCTGTATGTGTGCTTTCTTTTTTTCTTAAAACCCCACGTCAATACTCACTGCTATGGAAACCGAATCCCGCACCCAAATACGTGTGTGTGTCCGGAGGTTTGTGTGAAATCAGTGAACTAGAGGGGAAAAGTAAGTGTGTGTGTGTGCGTGTGTGTTTTCTCGGCTGCTTAGAAGTCAACTCTTTCATTCGGCAATCCAAGGAACCCTCCAGAACACACTCGAGTGCGAGGAGTTAATCAGAACACTGGACATTATAGGCAGTTTGGACATCCAGAATATTATAATGAAGTGGAATTTTCATGGCAGTGACGCTGATATTGACGCTGGCACCAACGCATTTTTTCTCCCCCTTTATGATTTGGGCCGGTTCCCATCAGCAGTGCATCTGCCGTCAGATTTGCACCAGCAGGAGATTGCTCTTCATCTCAAGCTCCAGTGATTTCTCAGTGCCACACTCATCCGCTCAGACAGTCCTCACTCTCTCCATGTCCATATGCAAAGGTGCACACATCAAGTAAAATTCAAGTCAATGGATTAGCGACCATCATCACTATGGTTACCATAAATGTTGGCACCCTGAATATGGATGCTACCTTGCATATTGAGAAAGAACCCAGTGTTTTTTTGTTTTGTTTTTAAATCCGGTGCATTACCACCATTATCATTTCCAGGTGTGTTAATGTACTATTGGAGTGCATGTTTGCTTTCTGAGCCTTCGTCACACACATGCTTTCCCGCTCTGCTGAGACAAGGAATTTATTCCATGTTGCTCTGAGCTGGCAAAGCAAGCCCTGGCACTGATGGATGGCACAGCACATTCTTCCTCTCGAGCAGATGGCTCTGCCCACCATCTCCCTCCTGCAGGCATCCGTGGGCGTGCTGAGTGGGCACAGAGATACCCTCCTGGGGCAGATTACTCCACCCCTCAGCCCACAGTGCCAGCGCTCACGCCATAATGACTAGCATTACTCGATGCAATAATTTTTTTCCCTCCTCATGCCCTGTTGATCTGCTCATACACTGCCATTGTTTCAGCTGCAAATGTGCCAAATCCATGGTATTTATATACATGCGCAAATAAACATACTGTTATTCGGTGTAAATGTTATTTAACAAATTCTCCATTTTGTCAGGTTCAACACGGATGTTTACATAACTCCAACAAAGCAATCATTTCATGTTCATAAGCCATTTCCATTCACCACTTCAGGATATTTAAAAAAAAAAAATATTTCTCATGCTTTGGGATTCCTTTCTGCAAAGTTCTGTGATGCAGTATATTATTCACACACACACACACAATATATTATCTATATATCTTCTCGCCACTTTGGCAGCTTGATTGATTCGATTTTTGTTGAAGAGAATATACGTATATGCAGTTCTCAGTTTTAGCACCCAGGCATGTTTATAGTGAATCTTCTTTATAAGAAGACGACGCATTTTTTTTTTACACCTTTACTTGTGTAATCCCACATTACTGCAGATGTTTTAGTTAAATATTGCTATATAAAAAGCAGATGAAATGTAAATAGTGTTCGAAGTGCATCAGGCAAAAAACCTAAACCCATGTTATGCAGTGTACCTTTCATTAGCACATTAAAACACGAGCTTCACGCAGCCCAAGTAGAACGCAGCGGGCCGCGGTTCCGTTTGGTGGCTAACTGAAGGGTTCTCGGGGGAACAGACGCAGCTTATTTTTGTGGATGCTTCAGCACTTCCTGATTTTGCAGAGAAATAAGCTTCACATGTGACTCTGCTGTTGTTTCAGTCTGCTTGTGCAAGTAGTTATATTTTTTATTAATAAAACTATTTGTCTTTAAAAAGCCATGTGTCATTTTATAAAACTGTCCATGTTTACTTTTGACAACTTTTTTTTTTTTTCTTTCTTTCCTCACACACCACTGTGCTGTGCAGTGTGTAGGCTGGTGTGTTGTTCCTATTTTAATCCCTACAGGCACATTTCTTTTTCTTTCCTTCTTTTTAAATCCATCACGTCTGTAGGACAAACAATGAAACAGAGTACAGAAAAGAAAACAATATTAAATACAGAAGAACATGCAAGACATCCCTGCTGGATTTTGTCAACTTCCTTCTTGATTAAAGGAGCAGTTTGTAATATTTGGAGCCCCCTGCTGCCTGCAAGATGAAATGCAATTGCAAAAAACATTAACTGTGGAAAGCTTCCATGTTCCCACTGCAAATCAAACTGCTCTGTATGTTTTCTAACTTGCAGCTAGCTGTTTCAGCTGGGCCTGGAGCTCCAGTCTGGTTTTTCTGGGCCAGAAACATCTGGCTTTTCACGGTCAAACCTGAAACGAAGAAACTAGCAACTTGTTTCACACTAGGTGTTTCTTTTGTGCTAGCATGATCTTGTGGGTCCTAGATAGTATCGGTTATCGGTGGAACTCTGGTGGTGATGAGGAGGTTGTTTGCCTTCGCTGTAGGTTTGGAGACAGAAAATCAAGAGAATTTTAGCTGCTTGTGTGATTTGACAGTCACAGTTAAAGTGGGACGTCACATCATGTATGCACATTGTGATTTTTAGTAACACTACAAAACTGGAATATTGGCAATAAAATACGTTTTTATTTAGCATGACCTAAATCTCTATGACGACTCATTTTTCACCACCACGTTGTCCTCCATATTTGTTTTTCACGCTTGCCTCTTGAATTGTGACCTGACTGATCAGGAGGTAGAAAAGTGCTTGAGGTCACTCGGTGCTAAAAATGCCATGATTAACATGATTAACCATCTCTAAAAATGTTGGACATTACAAACTGCCCCTTTAAGGCATCACTGACTCATCTATTGACAGCAGATTTTATTTTTTGGGTTCCTCATCAGTGCACATGAATACGCTGTGTGTGTGTGTGTGTGTGTGTGTGTGTGTGTGTGTGTGTGTGTGTGTGTTTAATGAGGGTCAGTGGGCTGTGGAGCAGCAGGTTACTCATCTAGGTTTCAGCACACTGCAGCCAAGAGTGTGTTGATGGTGCTGAAATTGGCTCGCCGTGAGCCGTGTCACACAGACCGAGCTGTCCTGTACGTGTCCTCACAGAGCTGCCATGTCTCATCATCCTCTTTCAGCCTAATGTGCCCAATGGCGAGCAGGCAAACTCGGCAGCCCGCGTTATAAATGGCTCTTTCCTATGAGGATGGTACGTACGGATACCAGTGGCATGTACCTCGGCTGGTTGACTCTTCAGCCTAATTGCGCTTTAAATCAATATTGACACTGAGGCTTTTTCATGTTTCCTCTTTGGAACAAACATCCATACAAATATTCAGGAAATAAACGGTTATGAAACCTCACAAGGAAAATTTAGAATGAAGACGGGTCCTGTGTGTTTAACCTACATTTGCTTAATGGGTCTCTGGACTACGCTGCCGCAGTGACGGATTGTGGATCCCAATTGAAACCCTCAGGCTATTTTAACACTGGCACTCAGTTGAAACTTTTCCTCGTTAAACTTTTCAATTTTAATATACCTGTGTTGCGAGTTTAACACCAGATATCATCATAAAAGATCTAAAAGCTCCCTAAAGACATTATGAAGAAACCTTGAGAAGAATCAAAACTCAAACTAGAAGAACTTGGATAGTGGGATTAAATCAGGAAGAGTTCGTGTACAGCATACAAGAATACATGTTAGATCAATTAGATTGACGATCACAAAACTTGACATATACAGAACCAGTCAAAGGCTAGGACACACCTAATCCAATGGTTTTTAAAAAAATGTTAATAATTAAAAGTCACTTCATGTCTTAAAGTAATGATGGATGTCGTTTCTCTTTACT
>JAOTRR010000002.1:3807615-3818481 GCA_028570945.1 Gogo arcuatus
ATAGATAGATAGATAGATAGATAGATAGATAGATAGATAGATAGATAGATAAAAGTTTGATTTAGGTGTAGGCATAGCATTAATTAGCTGCGTTAATAATTATGTCAGTGCTCGGTCCTCAAGCATAGTAAGACAAACTTACTCTGTGTGTGGTGTGTATGTGTTACTTAGTGTGTGAAGGCATGCATTCAACTGGGGCATGTGGCTACTCCCCATAAAGAATCTTTTAACCAAAAATGAAGATTTTGAGGTGACAAGGAGCCCAAAAAGAAGACGGGCATTACTGAAAGCTCATTCAATTATACCACAGGAACAACAAAATGAGGGAGTGAAAGACTGAGGAAGAGAGGCAAATGTCACCAAGTGCTTCAGCAATGTTTCTCCTGTTCTCTTCCAATTAGTCACTGACAAGCAACAGAATTTTGAGCCTTTCACAACCAAGCACACACAAACCTGGACACTAACACACGCTTTGTGACACATCCTTACAGGATATGCTTAAACCAATTTAAAACTGCTGTAAAAATAAGCTGTGGAATAAATAAATAATCCATTATAATGGCATGGAAAGCATTTTATTATTAAATGCCATTCTTACTGAGATGAATTGACTGAACTGAACCCCACAATTAACCTAGCAAGTCACAGTAGCACCAGCATTTTCAGCCTCTGTACCTGTGCACCTGGTTTAGCAGACACATGATTCGAGTGCTCCTTCAGGAAGCTCATTCATTCACTCAAGCATCAGGAATAGCTGCATAATCATATCTGAAGGCTAATGCTTCTCAGAGAGAGAAATCAGCAAGATAGAGAAAGACTGTTTCACAATCTCTTATTCAGGCCAGGTAGCACCTGAATCACTCAGTAGAGGCAAGGGACTGTATATAAGGAGAGGAACCAAGTCATACACTTCATCAGATACTTCATCAGAAACACGCAATCAGTGACACTCATTCTCATTCTCTCTCTCTCTCTCTCTCTCTCTCTCTCTCTCACACACACACACACACACACACACACACACACAGACTGTCTTAGAGCCAGACTGGAACTAAATGCTCCATTAACTACAGCAATGCTGTGTATTGTTTCTCTTTCACTATCCTTGAAAAGAACTGAGAGAGTCCACATCAAGTAAAGAATAAAACACTGTGCAGTGCTGCTGTTATTCCTATAACCACAGCCTAATACCACAGCTGTTTTTATATCTTAAAGAATGACATGCTTTTTTTATCTGTTTATAGTTATATTTAATGTTGTGGAACCTCTGTGAAACAAGTTATTTCCTGTTCTCACATTCCTTGCCAGCCTGAGTCAGATTGACAGAAGATAAAAACAAAAGAGAGAAAGAAGAAAGAAAAGACAGGTGAGCGAGAAAAAATAAAAAAGTGAGAGAAACTGAAATAGAGGAAAAGAGCATAACAAGTAGAATGAGAAATAGATAAAAAGGATCAAAGCAGGGAAGAGAAAATGTAAAAACTAAAAAGATAGATATTGATGTTAGAAAAGAAATGTTTATAGATATTATTAAAATTGCATAATATTTTTTACTGCACATGACCTAAATAGATGAATTTATTATTTTAAGCTAAGTTATATCCCATGTTTATGATTGTATCCAGAGGGCACTTGTTAAGAATGCAGAGCTTTAAATCAGCCTCTACATCTGCGCGAGTCAGGAATGATGCCAAGCTTCTGAATTATTAATGATCAAACACCACCATTAATGAATAAGTGATGAAGTCTTTAAAGTATAGCACTTTGAGATCCACAATGGCTGTGTTGAACACAGAAACCTAAAGTGTGATGAATAATAATGAATAATGACATCAGCACATCACACATACTAACACATGCAGAATCTCGGATGAGCACAAAAACACAGAACAGTTGCTGAATTAACAATTCAACAGTTTAATCTCAAGATATTAAAAAACAGCAAAAATAAATAAATAACTAAAATAAAAACATTATAATGTCTTCCCTGACCATACAGCTTTAAAAAATAATGCCTATATCCCTATAAGAGTAGAAGCATTTGCAACAACAATTACACATGAAAATGTTTGGGTGCTGTGGCAGCGGGGGCATGATCGAGCATCGGCTGTGGGCAGCAAGGAGTCAGGTAGAGCCAGCAGGTAAAATGATGAGTTTCACCTGTGTCCACTGTTTGCCTTCACCCAACAGCTCCGAGATGCCTGCAATGGTGGCTGCTAATAGAAGAGTGCAGTGCCGATGACTTCATCGACTGAGTGGAACTGGAGCAGTTCATTGTTCAGATGCCAGAAGGAACGTCGTCCTGGGTTGAGTGCCACCGCGCGGTGTCGCTGGAGGAGGTGGTCCAGCTGGCAGAGGACCATCTGGAGGTACGTTCTTGACCTGAGAGCAAAACTCCACACACTGAATCACCTAATCCAGGAGAATTTGCTACAGGCACAAGAACGGCAGTCCCAGCTGTATAATGGGGGGCTCGGTTATGGGAATTTGCACTGGGAGATAAAGTGCTTGTTTTATTACTCACATCGAGCTCTAAATTACTTGTGAAGTGGCAATGACCCTTTGAGGTCACACGGCAAGTCAGAGAAGTCAATTATGAGGTCAGGTAAACGGATAAAGGTGATGCACATCAGATTTACCACCTCAATCTCCTGAAACTGTGGTTCCTGTTGTTCTGGTGGTTCCTGAGAGGGAGGAGCTGGGACTGGAGGTAAGTCTAAAAAGTGTGGCCCAATTCACACCAGTCCCCTGTGGAGACCACCTCTTACTGTTCCAGAGAGCACAGGTTGCCAGGTTGCAGGAGGAATTCTCTGATGTGTTTTCACCTCTGCCTGGTCACACTAACCTGATAGAGCACCACACTGAAACTCTTCCAGGGGTGGTGGTATCGGCTCCCTGAACAAAAGAAAAATGTGGTTCAGGATGAACTCAAGGCTATGCTCAACATGGGGGGGTAATCGAGGAGTCACACAGTGATTGGAGCAGCTTGGTGGTTTTGGTTCCCAAAACCAACAGGTCGGTCAGGTTCTGTGTAGACTTTAGAAAAGTCAACGTGGTGTCTAAATTTGATGCATGTCCAATGCCTCGCATTGATGAACTGCTCGATCAGTTAGGCACAGCTCTCTTTTATTTGACACTAGATTTGACTAAGGGATATTAGCAGATGCCCTTGACTCCAATATCCCTAGAAACAATGGCATTTTCCATGCCGTTTGGGTTACACCAGTTTGTCACGCTTCCGTTTGGTTTGTTTGAAGCCCCAGCAATGTTTCAATGACTCATGCACAGACTCCTCCACCCACACAGTGCATATGCTGCTGAATATCTGGATGACATCATTATTTACAGTAATGATTGTCAGTGGTATTTACAGCATCTGAGGGCTGTCTTGAGATCACTGAGATGCCCGGCACTCACGGTGAACCCTAGGAAGTGTGCAATTGGGTGGATGGAAGTATGGTATCTGGGCTTCCACTTGGAGCATGGGCAAGTGCATCGCCAAAATGACAAGACAGCAATGATTGCGGCCTGCCCGAGACCCAAGACCAAAAAGGAGATGAGGTGGTTCCTGGGGCTAGCTGGCTATTAGAGGAGGTTTGTACCTAATTTTCTGGACATCACCAGCCCTCTAACTGACCTCACTTAAAAGGGGGCACCAGATCTAGTCCAGTGGACAGAGCCGTGTGAATGGGCTTTTGCTCAGGTTAAAGCAGTTTTGTGTAGGGGCCCACTGTTGCATTCCTCTGACTTTTCTCTCCCTTTTGTCTTGCAGACTGACACATCGGACAGAGGGCTGGGGTCCATTTTGTCCCAGGTTTTGAAGGGGGAGGAGCGCCCCATGCTGTACATCAGCCGCGAGCTCTCAGTGTGGGAGAGTAAGTAGAGCACCATCGAGAAGGAATGTCTGGCCATCAAATGGGTGGTCCTCACTCCCCTATACTATCTGCTGAGACCCCCTTTCACTCATTGTCCCAACCACGCCCCACACTTGCAAGCTTCAGCTTTCAAAAACAAAATACAAGAAGTAGCTTCAAGCTACACTTGCAAGACCACAGAACCATCCAACCCAGCTACATTTTCTTGCAGTTGCCAACATGTTAGCCATGTGGTAATTGTAGAATGTGACAGCATGGAAACATTCACATGGCTGCTTGTGGCCCTCTATAGCATATCATCACCATTTACATCAGTTCTATAATGAGACAAGTATGAGTTGTTGTTTTTTTCTCAAACTCTTGCTCCATGCTAAACTCTCAAGCTTAGAAGAATTTCATCACATTTACATTAACCCTGTTAACAAGCAAACAGCATGAGCATAAACACCGCAAACCTGTTGATAGCTGCACACTGATATTTCACTAATATCATAATTCACTTATCCCCGATTAACGGAGACTAAGTAATTAACTTGAGTGTAAGACCCAGCATTTTTTGTCCTGTTAGAGTAGCAAATAATGTGGTAATGTTCCAGATTTAGCTGCTTAATATCTGAGCCTGCTGTGGCTCTCGGAACAGGGTGTAAAAATAAACTGCACATTTTTTTTTCCCAATAGCAGAGAGATTTGTTTGGCTTCTCAGCTGAGAATCTAATTACAGTCTCCTGCTAAAATATCGTGAAATATTGTTTTATTTCATAAGCTTTGTATAACCTTTTGTGAGTTTTTCTCCTCTCTAAATGAAACCATGAGGCAAGATGAAATGAGTCATACAGCGAGTGCTTGAGTTTATTCATGTAGGACTGATGCGCTAATTAGGTAGCTGGACTCTCACACATGTGACTATTGTAGCTTTTCCATCACCGTGAAGCTCATGCAAATACAAAGCTTTGCCAAATATTAGTGAATAATGTGGTTCATTAGTGAGAGCTGCGGTGACTGAGGTGATGCCGTTTTGTAGAGCCAAATGCACAGTTGGCAGAGATATGACAACTGAATGCCAGAACAAAATAGCTAGCAAGAGAGTGAAAGAGACTGTGTGCTTTCTATCCACCTGCATTTTTGGAAGGTTTAAATTTGTGTGTGGGGCAGGGGGGGGGGAGATCACATCCAAAAAGATGTGACAAAGAATGTTGGGAAAATGTTTTTATTGCTTTTCACAATTACAATATAAACATAAATAAAAGATAAACATTGACATAAAGAGAAAACACACACACACAATGACAAAATCACTACACCATAGCAAGAATTTGATTTATTTGATTTATTACATCTTCTTGTTACTCAACTTATGAATAGCGGTATCTAATGTATCAAATAAAAACACACCCACTGGAAACAGAATGGAGATTTTTGCTTACATTTCCCAAACACTTGGGGAAACAAGAAAGAGAAATATGTCTAGTATGAAGAGGAACATCTGGTAGAAACCATTGAAATTTAATATGATAATCTAACAATTGTTGAGCCAGACAGGAGCTGCAAAAATACTATGACAATCTAACAACTTGCAAGCCATACAGAAAATACTATGATAATCTAACAATTGGTGAGCCAGACAGGAGCTGCAGAAATACTACTATGGTACTCAAATCTGTAGTTACATAAAGGCAACTCTTACTTAGCAACCATCTGACCAATTGACACTGCATGTCTATCCATCTGCCACCGGCATGTCAAAGTCTAAAAATACGCAAATACAGAAATACGCATGTATAGGACCAGCTGTATGAAACATGACATGAGACAGTTGGGAAGTGAATAAACTGCTCTTTTTTGTTTGCCACCTCCGAATGCATCCAGTGTTACTTGTATTTGATATAATGATTGATGTGTAGCTAACTATGTTTCAGTGTATTTTATGTTTTGTTTTATTTATTTTTGATTTAGATTTTTTTCTTAGAAATGTTTGGGTGAAGTGAAAAAAATTTAATATTTTTCATATCTCACATTTATTGACTTCACCTCAATCAAGTCCAAAAACATGTCTGCAATATTTATGGTATTTTTTAAATTTCTGACTTTAATTCAAAATGTGCATTAAAAAGCTAAATGGAAAGCTTGTGTAGACGGTCACATTCACTTTGAAATGTTTTGTCTTCTCTGTTTGGAAGTGAGTGTAAGAGTCGCCTCTACATTTAACATTCAATCTGAGCAAGATTGTCTAAGTGGATGAATAAACCATAAAGCAGTGTGCTCGGTGAAATAATTACTTAATCTGCCATATTTACCAGAGTGTTTTTTTTATCCTTATCCAGAAGTCACCTTCATCCTCAGTTCCTCAATTCACTTTCTCTAAATTAGCCACACAGGGAAGATTTCCTCTTGCCTTTCATGTTATTATAAAGTACCTCAGATGCACAGATTTCAATACTCTTGCAAACATTACCTGGCTAAATCCTGCTAATATGCTTGTCCTGGGCCAAGACATGCAAATAGTTGTATTTCAATCAGATCAGTGAGGCAGATTTAAAGATATAATGCATCTCATGGTTGTGTTTTCATGGCACAGCCTCCAGATCTGGATGGAGATCAAAATGAGAGAACATAAAGCCCATCTGTCCAGCTCGCAATAAGGCTTATGGCAGGGAAAAAATGATGTTATGGTTTTCATTTTTTCAAAAAAAATTCATTTAGATAGGTCCTTGACATTTTGTGCCTTACACAAATGGAAGAAAGAAAATGAAAACCTTTTAATTCAGTCAACAGGAGAGAAGCACACATTCACAAACATGCACACACTTCCAGTGTGTTGTATTCATTAATTTCCCTATGCAGCAGTTGAGGCAACGTCCCCTACAGCCATACAATCACTACGATACATTTGCGGGAGTTGTTGCTTTAATTTCGTTGCTGTTTCCCCCCCTGCAGATGCATTTATCTAGCCATAGTTTGCCCTGATTAAACAAGCAATGCCTCCAGACATTTGTGTTCTCCATCAGGAGGGAATTTATAGGGAATTACACTTCATGTTACCCTCATTATTTTAAAAGAACATTAGGTTTTAAATAAGGTCCATTTCAACTATAATGGCTCGTCTGTGGGTATACACCACATAGAAGATGATTCTGCTAGTATTATGCAGTGGCAAAGTGTATTGTGTGGCAAAAGTGTAACTATAAGCAGCCATTTTCAAAAGTGTTCATGGCATTGAGAGTGTGAGGCACAAATGGACAACATCCATCCATCCATTTGAAATCATACTGTTCTCTACATGGTCACCTACATAGGTTAACACAATAGTTAATGCAATATCATGTGGACCATCATTCTTCCGTACCACTACTTGATTGTCGATGAAATAGGAATCATGGTTTTGGTTTAGAAGCCAGTTCACGATTTTCACTTTTCTTTGACCCATAAGACCAATAAGCAATAAAACATGATCATGTGTACTGTTGTAGGAAAATAATTAACAGATCGCACCACTCTGGCATTGATTATTGCCTAATAACAAAATATCCTGAAGCATCTTATTCTCCTCATACCACAGCATTTTGCCAATTTTATTTTGACTATTTTGTTTTATTTCTTAAAGAAGAACATCATACTTTTTATCCATTTAACATTGTAGAATGTCCATGAAACAAGTTAGTCCCTGTTCTCACTAACATTATAGCAGCTATAAACAGTTGTTCCCTTACCAGTGTCTCTTTTTCTCTCTCTCAAAGTTAATAAGACAACAAAATGCAGCTTATGTTATCAAGAAAGTGTAAACTTATCTGTCCTTGAGATGTTGGGAAACTTAAAGTTACAGCTTTACGTGCTGACACTGGAATCTCCTTCCATAAATGTTAAAAAAAAAAGTCTCTTTACAGAATACATCATCATGTCAATGGTTACACATTTTTTTCGTCCATTTATGCGGTCTCTGCTGTACAAGTCTTCATGAATTAGCTGTTACTATAAATATACTGTATGATAATGTATCAGAACAAACAGGTTTATTTCATTATTGTAGCAGAACGAGGAAGTTTTATTTTTCCAACAGATGTTTCTTAATGACATTTATTCTGCAAATGCTGAATTCCTGAGCAAAAATAACTGTGATTTTGCACAAATCTTTAAACATATTAGTGTGCAGAGTACACATGCATGTCCCAAAGTTAAAGGGAAAGCAGCTCTATTAACAGCTGGTTAAAATAGTTGCTATACCTCTTCTGCTGAGAGTGACTCATGGCCACTGGATACTAAAAGTACTAATACGGTATTAATAAAGATGGTATCACTACAGTAACTAAACGTTATGTACACAATATAGACTTGGATGGAGTAATCAACGTTTCAACGTTTCAGGGGGTTTCAGGTGATCACACTGAGGATCAGTTAAATTAACCAGGCCCAAAGCAACCAACCATATCTAACACTTGTGCAGTATTTTTTACTGTGCCCCAGCTGTAAGCTCTAGTCCATATCACATTTGAGATAGGGCTGAGTTTTGGCAGCCGACTCCATTCCAAGCCGGGCATGTGGTCCAGATGAAAGCAGCAAGCACTGGCACAGGGCCATCCTTCATTTTTCTATGATGAGTTGCTGGTCAGCATGCAGCATGATCTGGTATGCTAATAATCACTATAGAAGCCTGATTGTTCTGCTTCTGTTGTGAATGAATTGTCCAGAGAATTTAGCCTGAGGGAAAAAACAAACAAGAAAAAAAATGTCTAGTAATCATTTATTGATCAACTGCAACAAGTTGTTCCTAGAACAGAATAAACAGGAGACGTCGATCCATAAAACAAATGGAGCGGCAAACACAAGACTGAGATCTCTCGATTTGTCCACATGTAAATGGTGTTCAAGGAGTGCAGTCTCTTTAACATAAATTACAACTGAAGATCGATCGTCTTTATGTCATTAAGCTGCCAGCAGTGTTTTTCTTGAAAAGACAGAAGGAAAAAAGGAGCTCTTGTGCTTAATTGGAGCATGACCAAACCGTCTGGGTTTGAGCAGCTCGTGGAGACAAACAACCATACGGTTCATTACATTTTGAGCAAATAGACCTGCTTTCACTTTCTGTGACAGAATAGTACTAAAAAATACACAATTCTCAATGATTTGGCTTTTTTTTTCAGAGCCATTATTGAAATTATGCACTTTCTGAAACGGGATTGTGTGAACAAAACGTGTGCCATTTACAGAACATTGTCAGAGAATTTTTGTGATTTTTTTTCTGACACTCCTTCCTTCTCAAGCAGGATGTAGTCGTCATGGTAACAAGGTATTGCCACGGAGGCTGATGTTTGCAGTAAAAGGAAGTGTCTTTCACAAGGATGCTTTAGCCAGGGTGCATCAGCTTGATGCTGATTCTCTGATGTCTTAAAAGCACCAGTGGGCAGCAGCGATCACGCTACACTGAATACACTCCATATCTCCAGTCGTGTGTGTGTGTGTGTGTGGCAACATCCCAAATCGCAGACACATAAACACTGTGCATATCCACTGCAAATCTAATGTTTAACACATTAATTCTGAACCCATTTTAAAAGCAATATTTTACCTAATTTTGCCCTTACATCATACATCAATCATCTGAGACATGTTTGGTGTTGGATGCTCGTGGATTTAGCCTTTCTAAGTCCAAATGGAACTTTGCTCCATTTCCATCTGATATAAAATAATATGACAAAAATATTATGTTACATTCAGATTAGCAAGTGACAAGTCTCTTGTGTCACTTGTAGTTTATTTCTTATGGGCATCTAGTGACTGCTATTGTTATTGCTTGTGAGCATACATTGTCCAGATGTGAAAGTATTATAAATGCTCACTAGTTAAACAATAGCTAGTTAAATAACTTAAATTCTGTTTGAATTTGGTTGTTTGATTTACATGACTTTGTAGCTTTCTAGTTGTGTTCCCAGATTAGTAAAAGCACCCTAACTCTACTAGCTAGATACACACACCAGAGTTACCAATGGTCTCTGCTATTTCCCTCCAAGCATTATCAGGCCCTGAGCAATGGAGGTGCAAGGCCCTATTGCTATCCTAAGGATTATTATTAGGGCCTGAGCACTAGAGGTGCAAGGCCCTATTGCTTTCCTAAGGATTATTATTATTATTATTATTATTATTATTATTATCATTATTATTATTATTATTATTATTGCCCGAGCACTGGAAGGGCAGGGCCTCTGGTGTCCACTGGAGAGCACCTGCACCAGAGGTGCAAAGGGCCCTATTGTTTCCGTAAGGTTTTTTCCTTCTTCTCCTTCATTTTCATCCCATGGGCAAAAACAATGAAATTTGGTACATATCAGTGCCTGTGCCAGTTACTCAGGGACAGTGGCTTGGCCACAGGTGTGGCCCAGTGACTCCATAGCACCCCCATATGTCATTGAGTCTTATGCCTGGCATCCAAATTTGGTAGGCATGTGGGTCTCCCCAAGAGCCACATCCAACTGGAAATGTTATTTGGATTATTGTGCATTTTGACATGTTACATTTTCACAAACTCCTAGACAGTTTATAAGTTTCATGCCAGATTTGCTATACATGATGTCAAGATGTTGCTTAGTTTAATTTTCAAAGGGATTTTTAATATCTTGCTAGGTGTTGAAATGGTGAAACGATAAATTTATATATCTCGCCACGCAAGACATGCGTCATAAATTTTGTACATATTGCTTGATACGGCTAAAACTTCACGGGTTATTGGTTATGATGGTTATGATGACATCCACATGCCCAGAGTGACTCTCCTAGATGGTTCCTCGGATTCATTTAAGATTTGGTGAACATGAAGACATCGGTGTCATGATTTTATATTATGAAGAGATTTTGATATGTCTAGAGGTGCCTACATCATGACATAAGCCCCCTTGAGACACATTTGGACAAGGGTGGACACTGTCTGTTGAGAGCATGTGTAACAGTCTCGGGGTGGGGCGGTACACTGAAGCGCAGGACAAGCGGCTTTTCTCAATTCTAATTG
>JAOTRR010000002.1:4128251-4139268 GCA_028570945.1 Gogo arcuatus
TTTGAGATACTGGATTTCTGATTTTCATGAGCTATAAGCCATAAGCATCAAAATTAAAACAAAAAAAGGCTTAAAATATTTAATGTAATATTTCATTCTTTACATGTAATGAATATAGAATATATGAAGGTTTACCTTTTTAAATTAAATTACGAAACAAACAAACTTTTTCATGATATTCTAATATTTTGAGATGCACTAGTATTAGCGCTCTTGAAAAGTAAAAATGGTGGATAAAGATAAACAAACCATTTCAGCCCTACACGCTGGGTTTTTGTGTTTTGGTTCATTTAATTACTTGTCGTGGGAAACCAACCCAAGAATCAATTTCACGCTGATTCACTCTGCCCTAACCTGACATTCACACTAGCAAGTAACAAGTCAGTTGTTCTGTTTGTATTTTGTCTTTTGTGGGCGTGTACTGACAGCTACTGTTATCACTTGTGGGTGTGGCCTGTCCAGCCTTTTTTTTTTTTTAGTTCTGAAGAGAAATGGTAGTAGCTACATTATATTTCACTTCTAAAGCTAACACAAATTAAATAATGCACTAATCAGTGTGAAAAGTTGTTTGATTTACATGTTGCATGCTCAGTTTCATTCTCAGATTAGATTAGCAAAGCAAGCTAACTGTTCTTGCTACATACACTCACTAGAGGTACCAACAATCTCTGCTACATCCTTCCAAGCTTTATTTTTCTTCATAATGCATCTGTACACATTTAAAAGAGAGGATGACAGGATAAGATGAAACCATGGTTAGAAGTTTTTTTTACATGTGTTCATCAAACAGTAAATGGGAATTCATTTCAGGTAGGAACTAAAGTCATTCACAGGGAACTGAAGAAATATCAGACCAGATGGGGCAATCATTTGGATTTGTAGCTTTACAGCATCTAAAGAGAGTTGGGAAAATCTCACCTCAAATGTTGCTGACGCTGAAATCATAGTTCCATGTCCAGCACATATGTAGAAAATGAACAATCGTGTCATTTTGTCGCTCGCTATAGTGTGAATTTAGTAAGACTTATAACAGGATTGTTGAAAAATAACTAAACACACACACACACACACACACACAGTGTGCACATTATCTCTTAAAATACTTCAGCATGGTGGAAATAACACTATATTAAGAGCAGAGATAACTGTAATTATGGGATTTTCTGATCAATGTGGAACATCTCTTAAGAATAATGGCCCAAATCTCTAATTTAAAGGTGGCCACATGCCAGAAAGCCCATTTAATGAGTTATATTTTCATTCTACAACTCCTTGCTGCTTTGCTCCTCCATCTGTTTTTCCATGTTTTAAGATAATGCTGTAAAATTTTGGCAAGGATGAGGAGAGGAAGCCGCCTGACCCTCTGTGTCTCCACTTCACGCACAGCCACAGGCTGAAAACCTGTAATTACACCATCAACAGCTGCGAATCAATTTACACCTCCATGGTGAGAAGATAAAGGGCAAATCGGAGGGGATGAGGAGGGAGGCAAAAGAAAATTATTGAAGAAATTGTTGAAATTTCCTCGGATACAAATTACTGAAATTTCCAAACAGGAATGATGTCATCAAGAGAGAGCACCGGCCAATCACAAGCTGTCATGTTTAAATTAATAACATTTATTTGATTATTCATATCATTTCTGATCTCATTTATAGGAGCTTCTCTCCCTCTGTAGACATTTAGAATGAAATGCATCTACAGTGCAGAAATATTGGCACCCTTAATAAGAACTCAGCAAATAATGGCAACCTCCAAAAGACAAAAATGGCATATGGTATAAAATAAACATTACACTGGGGTTTTGTGGTGGACCTGAACACGGACCACAATCTCTTTTTTTAACCCTTTTGGTTCCAGAACTTTCTACCCTCCGTAGACATACATAGTTCAAATAGTTTAAAGCGTCTAACCGATCCAAGCAGCTATGAGGCGAATCACAGTTTTAGAGATCAAAAATAAAAGAAAAATAATAAATATTGCAACAAATAAAAACACTATGTTACTAATTTCCCTGCTGAGAAATTCCCATAATGCATTGCAAATGATGATATTGATGTCAAGCCGTCCTTAGCTTGGTTTTACAAATTGGCTGTTTCTCAATGTCAAGGAAGGATCCTTTAGAGGCTACATTTTAAGGATGCCATGTAATCAAATCCAGTTGAAGGACTGTTCTGATATCAAAGATCCTTCGAATTCTACCAAGGACCGCATCCTTTATTCAGAGAATTTTTCAAGGATGCCAGAGTGTATCATCGGCATTCTTAAATCACTCACAATCCTATGTGCATGTACAAGAGAGTTGAAAAAATGGCGCAAACGAGACCAAGGTACTGCCAATGTTGCAATATGCAGTTAAATGTAAGTATCTTGTAAATTTGTTGTCACCGTAAATTTAGTTGTTGGGGGGGTTTTTTTTCATTTTGAAATACTAGCATGGTATTGAAGGCAGGACCTTTTCAATTTGACGCACACCTTCACACTTGATAGATGGTGCTGCGAGTCAAATTGGCGTCATTTAAGCAGCATATCTTTATAATGACCATATAATATTCTAAGAGGATTTTCTTGAAGAATGACAAAAAGCATGTGCAATGAATGTACAAGTTAGAGAGAGAGAGAACACTGAGATTTCAACAGCATTCTTTTTTTTTTTTAAAAGCTCTTTTTTAGGGGCTAAAAACATTTGAATTAGTGATTTAACGAATCACAGGTTATGGTCCACTTAACAACCAGGAATTGAGTAAACAGGACCTGCAGCAAGAGGAACAGCACAAATAGCACACTGTATCACTCACTTCCTCTCTTTCTTTTCAGAAAGACCTCAACATATCTGTTTGAATTTCCATCCTCTAGAAAGGTGCCCTCGTTCACTATTCAGCCCAGTGGGAATGAGGGATGATGATGATAGGCCTCGGTGAAGTCATTACCTCTCACCATTCTTTATCTCTCACTTTCTTCCTCTTCAATTCTCCTTTTCTCTTCTTTCTCTATCGCTCTCTCACAGTGTCACAGAGACTCCAGGACTCCTGAGAGATACAAGAGAAAGTCCTCAACACATCTGTTCAAATATTCATCCTCTAGAGATGTCCCCTAGAGAGGCGCCTTCGTTCACTGGAAGCGAGAGATGATGAGGCATGATGGAGAGATGCTGACCTGCCTCACACATTAAATAAAAATAGGAATGAAAGACAAAATAATATCCTGAAATGCCAGGTGCTGTGCGCTCTCTCTCTCTCTCTCTCTCTCTCTCTCTTTCACACACACACTGGTGCCTCTTTTGTTTTGTTTCCAAATAAAACTTCTAACAAGGACACATAAATAAGGAAAGGAGCCTAAAAGGTGTTCACACTACAGGAGTCAGCAAAAAAAGTTTCCATTCATCACCAAGATGAGGAGAAGTGCTTTTACACATTTATATACATGATAATGAGGCGTGTCCTGATATACGAAACTGATGAGGTGGAGAGAAAAAAAACAACACAATATACAGTAGTATAGTAAAGCAGATGAGTCTATAAATAACTGCTGTTACTTTTTAAATAATGAATAAAACACTCTAGCAGCTATAAACAGTCATTCCCTCACCAGCCTCTCTTTTTTCTCTCCCTTGAAGTTAATAAGACAAAAAAAAATGCAGCTTGTGACATTACCAAGAAACCGCAAAGCGTAAACTGTCCTGAGGATGTCGGAAAACTTACATTTACAGTGTTACCTCTGACTGTTACAAAGCGCTGACACTGGAGACTCCTTCCATAAATGTTAAGTATATGTAAGTAAACATCCCCTTACTGCAAGAAAACTTCACTACTGTCAGAGCTGCTGTTTTAGAAAATTAATCAACGCTTTCTGAAAAGTCAGAATTCAGAATTCTGTAACCCCCCTAACTAAAGAGAAATCATATAAATATCTGTGAAATTGTCATTTTTTTTCACTTCGTTATTCTGTGTGAACATTTGAGTCGAAATATTTTCATGATCTAAATACACATTTTGTGTGTTGAAAATGTTAATATTTAGTGGGAGAAGCAGAATGATCTAGAACACAAAATTTTCTCTTTGCCTTCTATTGAATATGGACATAAAAATCTGAGCAGTCAAATTCCTCATAAGTGAAACGTGTTTCTTCGTGCTATAAAAGCCATTCTGATTATATTCTGATATATACAAACACTCTGAAAATGCCACTGGAAAAGTGTAATTGTACCATGGTGATGAAATTAGAGCTCCATCAGAGGAAGAAAGCGTGAATGTGCTTCACGCTGGTAGTTTAATTACCCATCTTAATTAACATGTCCTCCAGTCTAAAGACACCGGGGAGACAGGGACACTCACTCACTTCTGTAATGGCACAGAAATTTCATTATACATGTTTGTATTAGACGAGCCTGGTGTGTCTGAGAGCACTGGATGTGTCTGCTAACATTAAGAACGGCGGGTTTCCAGAAAAATAATGGCAAATCAGCTGTACTCTTAATGGAGAAATTAGGTGTTACATCAAGGATCAAGGATCAAGTGATGGATCACATGATGGATTAACAGAAAGAAAATCAATAGCTGTAAGAAATGTGACAGAAGCCCAGACGCTGCAGTTTTATTATTCTATGAAATTCTTTCATGCGTTTTACTCATAGAAACACGCATAGTGCCTGTGGATCTAAAAGTCGAGGGGTGTCAATATTTATGGGCCACTAAGACATGCTTGTGAGAGTTCTTATCATCTGAAAACTTCATTTAACACATTGAAAACAACAATATAAAACACCCCTATGTCCTCCTGCTGTTCTTAACAGACTAATTCCTAATTAATAACACTGGCTAACTTAGCCAGCTGGCTAAATGCTAGTAAACTCACTCACAGTTTAGCTAACATGCTACATATAGAGCTAGTTAGTTATGTTATCTCTTGGCTAAAACATGTTTGTGTTTGGAAATTGACACTGTTACACCTATTTTTTCCCCGAACATAACAAAAAAGCTTGCTAGCTAGTATTAAGTATCTACCTAGTTATGCTAGTTTGTGCTTTCCCTTAGCCAGAAGGTCCTACCTTGTTTGAAAAGTATAGCTATGTTTGTGTCTATGCTAAGATGATATTTGTGTTCTTAGATTGAGAAAAATCATTACCATGGTTATATTTAGGAAGTGCGTATAAATTGTTAGCTAACTATGCTAGTCATTTTGGTAATTGGGTAAAATGTTTCCTACTGGAAATACCTACAGGGAAATATGGCTTTTTTTAATAATAGATGATATAAACATGTAATTTGTGTCATCATGTGCATATTTTAGCATGCTTGCTAATCTCTCTGCCCAAGACGTAAAATAAAAATGGAAAAAGCAATTGCTAGCCTCAGAGTTTTCCATCCTTTATTTTCATACATCTGCACAATAGACATCACTTAAACATTTACACCTTCATTTCTGCTCCTGCTATGACATACACAATCTCATTTAATCTGATAATTACACTCCTCTCAGGAGAGCAGAGCTTAAAGAGATGAGCTCTAGCATTCAACTGTTAGCAAATAAACGCCATGACCTTCAGGGCCTCTTGGTTAGATTATAAATAGATGTTGTTTTTGTCATAAAACAAGGAACAGCTGTTCCTAAAGTTAAACAACTGTTTGAGACTGTTCAGTGCTTTTGTTACTGTGAAACATCTTTTTAAAGGTAAATATGTTTATACTGAAATATTTGTGAGTGATTCTGATGCTTACGTGTTAGCGTTGTCGTATTTTCATTATTCCCGTGAGTAGTTAGTGGTTGTACGTTCCACTGATGTCAAACATAACATGAAGGACAACAGTCGGGTTTCACTGTTAGCTTGTTCAAAAAAATCTAGCAATGGTCAACTAAAGCTGTAGTCAAGACTGCCACTGTCGAGTCCAAGACAAGTCCAACAGCAGGACTAGCCACGATCGAGTTAAGACCGAGTCTTAAGGAGGTCGAGACCATCGAATGAGTCCAAATAAAAGCAAGACCAAGACTGAAACCAGTAGACTTTGGGTTTGGGGAGCTGCTGCGCTTGACCGTTAGCACACTGGGGTCCTATACATACACCATGACATGAATTTACAACAACTCCATCCAGCAAAAAAGCAAGGCTGCTAAATCACAAAACAGGAGCTACTATAACAAAGAATAGCAAGTATAAGAAAGATGTGCAATGAAAAAGATTAAATTTATAATTAATCATTTTAACAAGACAAGAATAGAAATGTGAGTAAGTTATTTATCAGAAGAAAGTGTGAAAATGTCCAAAGGTTCACAGAAGTGTAGTATAAACTAGGCACGATGAACAGTATTGTATAACGTGTTTTAGAGCAACGTTGTCAACTCAATGGAAAGTGTTATGGTGACATGGGATCAGGAGATCGTTTCTGATATAATAGCAACTACTCAGCCGCTTTCTCACATTAATTGTGATTTTCTATTTCTCGATAAGTATCAATTACTAATAATTATTTAAAAATCCAAACATGTTCATTACACATATGAAGGTGCTTTCGTTTTCATTTATGTGCTAATGATTTCCAGCTGAATAATTCAGCTAATTGGTCTGCAGTAGTTGGTTTAAGTAGCTTTGGATTTCATGACTTTGGACTGTGTAGATATGTAACAAGACCCTACTGAACAAAGTCAAACCTTTCATACTTTTCTTATTTGTTGCACTTTAGTGACTGTACCTAATGATGCAGTGCAGCAGGTACTCAGAGAGAGAGAGAGAGAGAGAGAGAGAGAGAGAGAGAGAGAGAGAGAGATGTTTAACTCTGAATGATGATGTTTAACTCCGAACCAGGTATTTCCTGACTTGATTAAATGAAAGTAGGTGGATGCATAGGTGGATATTCATCCATCCATCTATTATCTATACCACATGTCCGTCAAGGTTGCGGAGGAAACTGAAGCCAATCTCAGCTGGCTTCGGGTCAGAGGCGGGGTACACCCTGGGCAGGTCTCCAATCTATCACAGAGCTAACAACACAGACGGCTAATACAGCAACCATTCACACTCACATTCACACCTATGGGCAATTTAGTTTAGCCAGTTTACAAGTGATGATATCAGGATTTATTTGCAGCAAAGTCACTGAAAAATCCACCTCACTGAAATCCTCCAGGTTTTTTTTTCCCCCCCCCTTTTTGCATGTTTTACTGTCGTAGTTCTGTTATAACATTTAGTTGACTCATATCAAAATGCCCACGTGTCTGCAGTGTCACCAACTCACTCAAAACATCACCAGAAGTCACTAGATGATGTCACCGACTAATTTGCATCTTAATTGATTCATCATGATCAGTTGCATATCTAATTAGCGTATATGAGGAAGAAAGAGGGGTTTATTTGAAGACGTAGAATAGAAAATAATGAAACAAAATAGAATGTAGATTTATCAGAATAGAAAATAATGCTTTTATAATTTATTCCTTATAGAATGCAGACAAAAACAAGTGGTGGTAGTGCTGAGTCAGGAAGCAGACATGAATGAAATTAAGGATGAAAAACTCACTTTGATTATTGTAAGTATCACCAAGAAGAGAGTTTAAAACAAAGTGGGGCAAAGAATGATGAGCAGTGATTTTATTTTATGAGAACAGCTATAAAGTGAGCTGGAGAGGCATATTGAGTACAGGACAGTTCCTACTGTCTGCTCAAAAAGTCGATAGATTTTTTTTGCTAGGCTCATTTGGTCTAAAAAGCTGCCAAACATAGCGACAAAGTCTCTAAATAGGGAACGCAGCACGAGTGCACTGTAAATGCATTTCTTCCTATCATCAAAACACAAACCAATAAACACAAGGCAAATATGATGTACAGCTAAACACATCAAATGTAAATATTTATTCATAGGTGTTTTTTTATTAATTTAGGGCCCCATTTCACCCAGAGTCCTGCACTACAGCCCACGTTAGCCTGCACATTAGCTTGCACATGCCATGGTGAAAGGAATGACTTCTGGCAAATTTTTTGTCCAGCCCTATACTCAACGTCAAATTAATAACGAATCCAGAATGTCATGGAGACGTTGGTGTAAACATTGGACTCAAAGTCCCACAATGCAGTGATCCAATACATCAGCAGTTACACACGTTTGTAATCTGTTTATTATTAGTAGAGCGTTCGCTGTACACATCCCTGTGAATGAGCTGTTACTATAGAAACGATAACATATTGGAACGAGTGCATTAATATAAACCTGTGATTTGCAGCTGCACTACTGTCAGAGCTGCTGTTATAAAAAAATTAATCAACACTTTCTGACCAATCACAATCCAGAATTCAGCAGTGCTGTGTGTAGAAGTGGTTTTATTATATGATCCTGGTTTTCAAAGCGCACTACGTCTCCAAGTTATGTGACGGACATGATTTTCTACATAGACGAGCTGTTTTTTTATTTTTTCTTTCCCTCTCATGTCTCTTTAAATGTCATCTATAAAAACCCAGAATCTCCCGATGACACGAGAACCCTCAATCAGTGTTTGGATTTGTGGTGTTTCTCCAGGTTTTTATCCGTCATTGAGTAAAGATTAGTGGATGAAAAAAGCACTTACAGACCTGTAAAAGCTGCGAGAGTTTCTGTGTTCTGACCACAGGGTCATAAAGGGGAAGAAATTTATTTCTCTGATCTGTTAGAACCGAGCATGTGACCTCGAGGCCACTGAGATGAACAGAACAGCAAGAAAAATGAGCCATAAATACAATCCGGGCCTGGAGAAGAACCAAGCACCTAACAACATTCCACATTACAGTGGAATTAGGTTTGATTTAAGGAACAGGTCAGGGTTCTGGTGCTACACTATTGGAAAAGTGGGTTTTTCAAGGGTTCTTTATGGATTCGTAGCTTCCAAAAAAGGTTCTGTTTGGAACCATATTAATATTAAAGTGCTGTTTTCTGCAGATTGAGACTAGTTGACTTACATAATAGCATTCTTAGAAAAAAGGGTTCATAAAAGGGTTCTTTAAGGGTTCTTTAAGGGTTCTTAGCCTCCTAAAGGCATTCTATTTGGAAATATTTCAAATCGGGAAACCCCATGATGCAGGGTTCTACATACAAAGCATTATTTTCTGCATATTGATGCTAGTTAACTTACATAACTACATTCTTAGAAAAAAAGGGGTTCTTTGAACAGTGCTTTAAGGATTTGTTGGATAATTTAGGCTTCTTAGCTTCCAGAAATTGTTCTATTTGTTCTGTTTTAGATAGGCAAACACTGTTGTAGGCTTCTACATAAAACCTTATATATAAAGAACCTTTTAGGAGTTTTAAAGTTTCTTATAAGTAATTCAAAGTGTGTAGTTAAAGGTATAACCTCCTAAAATGGTTCTACTTGGAATTTTTTTTACTCTCGAAAAGAGTTTCTGAGAGGGAACCACTCTGATGTAGGGTTCTACATAGAATCTTTATGGGTTCCCCCAGAGGGACAGCTGGGGGTTTCTCAGGTACCTCTTTTCCACCAACAGGGAACGGGTTTCGTTCTAGTTTGGGCACCAAATTTTCAGCAGTTCGGAGCATTTTGACCAAAAATAAATAGGCTCATAACCTGAAAAGTTGGTTTCAGACCAGCTGGAACCAAAAGATAACTGGTTTTTCCAGCGCAAACCGTGATAACATCAGTGAGCGTCATTAGTTTGGAGAGTTTCTACGTCTTCTTATCATTATTAGTTGGTTCATGCTTGTTTTTTGGATGAAAACAATTATCTGCAATAACAGAACAAAAGCTCACAGGTAATGAATGTGTTCCGCCATCTTGCTACCATTGTTTATTTCCATTGTGCATTGTGTAACGCCCTCTGTTCATGACGCATCCTTGATTACAACGGTTCCGCTCAAAACTGGTAGAAACGCGGGCTGGTTCATTAGCTGGAACCAAGGTTCAAAGAATCCTGAATGGAACTGGTTCAAGAACCCGTTCCCTGTCAGTCAAAAAGGGGTGAGTGAATACAAAGTTGTCTGTCAGAGTTACTAACATAACTACATTTTCAGCAGGAAAAAAGTTTCTTCAAAGGGTTTTATAATTAAGAAAAAAATAGTAAAAGAGTTCTATTTCTTAGAGAAGTGTGTAGTTATGTTTAGACATGGAGCTTAAATATGTTTTAGCTTTATGGTTTAATTACATGACAAAAATTCTGTATTTTCTAAAATCTAAAAGTAAAAATAGAAGTCTAAAAATAAATTCTAAAAATAAAAGTAACTCTCAGGCACTGATGTATTTATGGACTGTGTCAACAAAAATACTTGTGTTGTCAATTTTGTACTTTTTCAAATATTAATGAACATTGAATTTAGGGTGTTTCTTCCTAAAAGTGTAAAATAATGGTCGGAGTCAGTGTAAATAGATTAATATCACTTGCACTGACACTGAGATGTCTATGATCTCTATCTGGATGCTCTGGTCAAAAATGTTGCTATAGTAATAAATTTTTATTAAAGATAAAACAATTTAAAATGATATTTTTCAGTGTGTGAGTTTATTTGATGCGATTTCACTCATAAAAATATTCATTTTAAAACTAATGGCGTTATGAGCTGAAAGTAACGAGGTGGAATAAAATGAATAATTCTTCATTTCCATTAAAAATCAGAGATGTTTGTTAATGTGGATTTTTGACTCTTATTTCCACTTTCCATCCCCAAGTACAGGAAGCGTTTTAGAGCTTTTTGTATAAATCAGCACTGGTTGCATTCATCATCACTCAGATGAAGAGACAACAGAAACAGGATTAAATAAACATTGTTATAAAATCAAAAGAGACGTCCTGCATCACTGAGACAGAATGTGTAATATTCAGGAATAAAAAGTTAAAAATTAAACAATGCTGGTGAAAATCCCGACAGCCACAAGACCTTGTTGAAGATAAAGACAAAGTGAGGAAAGCTGGAGGTTATGTTCACACACAATGTCCAAAAAAATAAATTAGGCCTTCGCTTTGCATATTATACAGCCAACACAGACCCAGAGGGAGACCACACACACACACACACACACACACACACACACACACACACACACACAC
>JAOTRR010000002.1:4168555-4187941 GCA_028570945.1 Gogo arcuatus
ACACACACACACACACACACACACACACACACACACACACACACACACCCCTAATATTATCATCCAGCCTAATTTAAACACTACAACAAAAAACACTTTAATTTATCAAAAGTGACTATATGATAAACAGCAATATACAAAGATAAACATCCCCTGTACTGCAAATATACTGACTAAAGTTTATTTTTGTATTGAGTTTATTATTCACTAAAGTTTATTTTTCTCTATATGAGGTTAATTTAGCTAACACTAAAGTCTATAGCCTCCAATTTAGCATCAAATCAAATAGAAATAAATCGTAAATTAAAAAAAAGTTTTAAAGTTTGTAAACTTTGCCCTTTATGTCTATAAAAGTTGAATCATCTTCAGCCGAATCATTTTTCAAAATAAACTTTAAGTAAACAAGTTGAAGTAAAATCTTGTGTGATTATTGTGGTACAAAAATGTCATTTTTGACACGTTTACAAACCAGCTGCGGAACAAAGTCGTTCTCTTCAAACCAGCTGATCAGGTACTCGAGCACGGACAATACGGTGGCCTGAGGAACAGAGCGTAATGAAATGAAATGATTAATCATTCAAACGAATCGAATCAGGCATTTATAATCCAACACCACTGCGCTCAGGTACACACATCATTACAGATTTTACACGGCTCAGAGTAATACGAGTGTTAATGACTTGTGTTAATGTTACCTGAGTGAGTTTGCTGACGATGCTGAGGAATGGAGGGAAGCCGAGCTGATGGAACAAATGGAGAGAATCAGTGATGAATTTCTCCTCCTTGTTCATGATGGACTGATACGACACATCGCAAAAATGATTTCTAATCAATTAAACTATCTTGAATAAAGTCAAAGTTGTCTAATATTTGACACTGAGATTATTATACAACAAATATTCAAGTATTAGAAGTATTTCCAGACATTTTTAATCATTTCAAGCTTTTAATCGTCTCTATTGTGGAACGTTTTTCTTATATTGATTATTTTTGCTATAAAGCATTACATACAGATACAAACTGATGTCTAACTGCAGCACGTACGTGTGTGCGTGTACACGTGTGTGTGTGTGTGTGTATACACTCTCACACCTTCACATAATCGAGTCCCAGACTCTGTGTGTCTCCTTCACACTGTGTAACATTCAGATAAATATTTACACCCAAACAAAATCTCTTCCATCCGTCTTCATCATCTGCTTTGGGCTGGAGACAGAAAAAATGGTGTTTTTTTTTTTAAAGTCCAGGTTATTTTGTGAATGTTTTTTAACAGACTGTGCAGGTGAGGGCATGAAGTTGGTCTAAGAAGCCAGATTGTGTCAAACAAATAAAAGTTTTGGTTCCCAATGGTTGCTATGGTGATGTAAACATCTACTTGGATCTTTAATCTAGACTTGAGGTATCTTTATTATTATTATTATTATTGCATCTTATATGTATACTAATAAAGCAAGTCTGTGGTTAAAGTAGACTGTGTATGTATTTATTTATATCCACTACACATTTAATTTCTCACCATGACAACATTGTCGTCCAGAAACTGGGCTTTCCAATGCTGCCGGTGTTTGGAGACGCTCTGAAACAGAAAACAGAAAAAACTGAGATCACATTCGTGGAGAAAAATCAGGAACACCGCTGGTGTGAGAGTGGAGTGGTGTGATGAAGTGGAGTTACTGTTACCACACCCAAGGTGCTTATTTTCCTACAACAGCACATCACCAAAAATCTGCCAACAATTATGATTTGTATTTATTAAGGAACAACGTGTTGTACTTTTTATTTATTTATAGTTATGTTGGTGAAACAAGTTCATTCCTGTTCGCAGTTATGTTATAGCAGCTATAAACAGTCGTTCCCTCACCAGTCGCTCTTTTTTCTCTCTCTCTTCAAGTTAATAAGGCAAAAAAAACGCAGCTTGTCATGTTACAGAGAAACTACAAAGAAGCGTAAACTCCTCTGTCCTGCAGATGTCGGAAAAGTTACAGCTTCACGCCTGACTGTTACAAAGTGCTGACACTGGAGACTCCTTCCATAAATGTTACATAAACACATCTCTCCTTAGAGAAAACTTCACCATATCAGTGACTACACACTGAAAGAGCTGTTACTATAGAAATGATCATATATTAGAACGAGGGCATTAATATAAAACCTGTGGTTTGCAGCTACACTGCAAATGTCAGAACTGCTGTTATAGAAAATGAATCATAATATTAGTGTGTTTATGCAGCGTGTGCAGGTGAAAATGATGGACCTGTCGGATTTGAGAGAAGTTGCTGACTTGTTGCTGTTGCCACTGCAGGCTGGGAGAGAAACCCTGCGGTGCAGCAGGACACTCAGACACCTGCACCAACACCAACACACACACACACACACACACACACACACACACACACACACACACAGATGGACTTTCTGACATTATAAACCCATTAGCGTATTGAAACACTGCACTGTTTCACTATCACACTTACAGAAACATTTACAGATTGGTTTTTCTTCAGTTTCTTCGGATCGATCTGAGCCACCACGACATCCGGGCAAAGCGATGCTTCTCGTCTGTAATGACAATAATTATTATTCTAAAGAAAATTAACCCATGACCTGTAAATTCACAATTATATAATAACGTTAGTGGTTAGAATTTAGGAATTAGAGTTTAGTCAGGAAGAACTGATTCAATACAAAGCAATAGGATCAGGTCTGATTATGCATTGGACATTTTTCAACACAAATGGTCTTAATATCAATATAAACATACTGGATGAACAGTTTAAGATGAACTGTTAGACATGAGGTCTAAAAATAATAGAGATACCGTGATACAGTGAAAACCGTGATACCGGTTTACTGCGTCATCATATCGCTCCACCTGTGGAAGCAGCACACTTACTGAACCTGTCTGAGATACTCCTTCGGATTTCTTGGTGGCTCGTTCAGACTATATTCTTCATCTTCTTCATCGCATGGCTCCACGGGTAAAAGTCTGGGCATTAACTCCTCCACGTCTGATTTCATGGCTAAATTTTAATTAAAATATATAAAGACAGGGCTTACTTTTTATTTATTTCACTCGCATCTTCCTATAAATTAGCTTTCTAATTCACTCTCATGTCCCTGCTTTTTTTAAACAATACAATCTAAATCCCAAATCCGTGTTCACTCCCTATATAAGTGAACTACACACGGCTTAAAATAACACCCTTCCACACTCTTCTTAGTGCACTTTATTTACGATAGCCAGCCGTTTGAAGCTAGCAATGACGCTAATAAAATGCGACCGTTACGGCGGCGCTTCTTCTTCGTGTTTTTTTTCCCTCAGTGACTTTCCAAACCCGATATCGCCACAGCGCCGTCTGCTGTTCATAGTGCAGCACAACAACCGGTTATAGAGACCGAAACTTTATTGGTCCGTTTCATGTTATATACATATAATAATGAGGGATTTGACTGTAAAGGAATCCATGTATAAAATATTCTAATACAATGTTAAAGCTACAATCATAAGACCTTTATTGTAGTTTCACAGGCTAGCAGGCATTAGCATTATCTACTATTTCCTCACACCGTTAGCTATGTCGCTAGAATTTGCCAATATTTTGACAAGCTAGCTGAAGAAAGATAGCCTGAAGTTAAAAAAAATCAGTATTTTTTTAAAAAAATATAATTAATATGTACTTTATATACAAAACAAAAAAAGACACCCATTGCAGCTTCACTGGCTAGCACACATATTAGCATTTTTAAATTGTTTTTGCTAGCATTTCTTGCTAGCGTGTTCGAATTAGCAAACATTTTTAGCAAGCTAGCTGAGAAAGATATACTGAAGTAATAAAAAAAAACAACAACAACAAGAAAAGCTTGAAAATCAATAAAGTTTATTATTAATCTATAATCCATATACAATACACAAAGACATTCGTGTGTGTGTGTGTGTGTGTGTGTGTGTGTGTGTGTGTGTTGCTAGCTGAAGAAAGATATCCTGAGGTGAAAAAAACCTTGAAATTCTATAAAGCTTAAAACTCAATTTATGGAAATGTATATTAGCTCTACAGAGTTGAATTACACATTATTTTATCCAATAAAGTTGTATAAAATCCACAACTGCTACCTCAGCACCTCACATTAAATATAACTTTATCGCTTTAGTAAGTTTAAATGTAGAACTGGAGAGTAATTTATATATTTTGGATTAGCCCAATAGCCTAATACACAACATGTAAACATGGAATGATTAGGAATAATCTGAAATATAAATGACATTCTGGAAATAATCACATTTTGTAAGTAACTTGAGTATTTGTTTGTTTGTTTGTTTGCTATAACAAAATATGTTGATTGTCCTAGTTTAATATTCTGAACAGATTCTTGTTTTATGCCACGTATTCATGATCATTTCGTGTCTGAATGTTTGAATTGTACAGTAATGTGATTTAAATTTACACTAGTTTGTTATTTTACAGTAATTTAATATAATTATACAGAAAGTTATTTAAATTTTATAGTAAACTCAGGTTTTTTGTAACGGATGTCACTTCCTCCAGTTCTATTAGTGCTTTTTCCGGCCACTTTCTCGACGCTTCCTAAAAGATCTTCAGACTTTTGATCAGTGATTTGATTCAGTCAGCAAAAGCTACGAACCAAGGTACAGAGAGAGAGAGAGAGAGAGAGAGAGAGAGAGAGAGAGAGAGAGAGAGAGAGATCATATATATACACATGTATATGTACTACTTGTAAGCAGCCAATTTGATGTTAACATTTTCTGCTGAATTGTTTTTGGTAAACACTGAATTATCATTTTTTTTCCTCCTCACTGTTAAATACTTCTGTAGATGTTAAATAAAAGTATAATCAGCTTTTTACAGTTTTTTTGCAGGCAGTTTGTTTGCAAACCTAAATATTAATAAAGAATCTACTGTGTGTTGTAGAAATGTTTTAGTGTGGTGAGGTGATGTTTAGGTCGTACCACTCAGTTGTAATTAAAAATCAATGAAAATCAAAGTTTTACAGAATATTTCAGCATTCTGTATATTTCACAAAGCACATTTGTAACACGCTTTACATAACATGTTGATGTTTATTACAAAAAACTCGACTTAGTGTTCGCTTAATTAAAATCTAATCAAAGTCAAATTCATTTTAGTTTATAATAAGGGTTGAAAATGTATAAGAAGGGTTTAAAGTTGGTTCTACTGACAAAAAAACGCTTTGTAAAGTGCTGCTCTGTTTACTGACACTGAACAACATGAAATCTGATTTTTAGGGTAATATTTAAAAATACTTTTCAATAAAATTGGAGTGGCTGCAGTGAGACACAGGGACGAGGCGGGGTCGTAGTCGTTGTCCTGTGTGCTGTCACTTCCTGCAGTAGCAGTAGCATTAACCTGTGTTAATGATTGACTCTCAGCAACCTCTGATCCACTCTCAGACTCAGCAATGTCCTCAATCACTGCTCCTGCTACCGCTTTTACCAGTTTTTACTTTACTCTTCTTTTCTTTTTTTTGGAAATGAAGGCACATTGACAGAGCTGCTGATCTGAAACTAATGTGAAACTTCCAGCACCATGGCCGCTGTACATGTCTTTATTTTAGTGCAGTTTATTCTCAGTTTGGTGCTGAAGAGTTCAGGATTAATGTCTGATTATAAAATGTGTGGAGATGACGCATGTGCACGTAAGTGATTATAATAATAATAATAATAATAATAATAACTATTATTATTAATAATAATAATAATTTGCTCAGATACTGAGCAATAGATGTGCTAATTAGTTAGAAAGTCTTGTGCTGAGTTGAGATTCTGCTCTAATGTTTAATTCCTGATTAGTTTTAATAACTACAGTGTGATGATATGTTGCTATGACTGTAGCTATACTGTGATAAATAAATCTGAAATATTTATGATTAATGTTCCGTTTTATGTTTGATATTTTATTGTACCATTTTAAGCCTCATTAAGAGCTTTCTAGAGGTTTAATTCAGTTTATTTTCCTGTCCATGCTAAAGGCCAGATGTGCCGTGTTCAGGCAGTGAGAGATCATCACGCTCAGGACTGCAGGTTTCTCAGCTTTAAAAAAGGTGACATGATCGACGTTTATCACAAACTCACACGGAAAACGAGCGACCTGTGGGCTGGAACTGTGAGAATACTTACTCATTTATTACTTGTGGTCTTTCTTTCATGAACAGAAAAAGTATTATTTAGGATTTGTTTTAGTTTATTGTTAGTTATTACATAGACTAACGCTTAAGCATTAGCTTAAGTGTGCTAGCAAGGATTGTGAGATTATTTACAATGTTTTGTTTGTTTTTTATTACTGTTAGTGTCTTTTCTTAAATGAATTGTAAACCTGTTGTATTTGTACATAATTAGCATTTAGAGTTTAGAATGTAGACTTTATGCTAAGTGTTCAGGATTATTGTTTAGCATTGTTGAAACTGACAATTTGTTTAGGATTAGCGTTAGGGTTAGAGATTATGGTTAGCATTTAGGATTTAAGTTAGTGTTTACCATTTACGGTTTTATGATATAAAGAGATTTTAGACATTTAGAGTTAGCGTTTAGGGTTCAGAGTTAGCATGGCCGATGTGTTGTGACACTAAGTTTACTTTCCCCCCTCTTCCTCCTGTTTCACGTGTTTTTTGGGGACTGAAGCATAAATGTGTATAATTTGTCTCTTTTTTTTTCAGATAGATAAGCAGTTTGGTTATTTTCCCAAAGATGCTGTGAAAATCGATGAAGTTTTTGTTGATGAGGAAAAGGAAATTGAGATGAGGACTCAGGTAAGGTTTATACAGGACAGCACACCAGGAACAAAAAGATCTTATACTGTTCTGCTTGCTGCCATGGTGTTATGACTCACATGTGAATATTTCCTTCTCAGAAAACAGACTTCTTCTGTATGGATGCATTTGGGACAATAATCGCGAGCAACAAAGAATTCGAAGATTACGAGTTCAGAGATCAAACTGCCAAGTCTGAAGAATTAGGTAACAGTGATTTTGATGATCGAGTCTCCAAAGCATCTGAAACAAATGACAATGTCGAAACAAGGCACGTTGATAACAATAATAAAGACAGAGGGAAACCACAGCAAATCGGATCTTCCTGGATCGGATCTGCTGTTAGCGGATGGTTTGATAACAATGCTGATGAAGCAGGAAATGGAAATGAAGAGCAGGAGAACTTTCAGAGCAGAAAACTGGCCTTGGACTTGGAACAA
Source organism: Gogo arcuatus (assembly GCA_028570945.1). NCBI lineage: Eukaryota > Metazoa > Chordata > Actinopteri > Siluriformes > Anchariidae > Gogo > Gogo arcuatus. The sequence continues at coordinate 4,175,779 of JAOTRR010000002.1, forward strand.
CTGGACGAGGAGGAGAGACAAACTAAAATTCTCGACTGGATTGGAGATGGACTGACCAACACTTTTGGATTTGGGGAAAATGATTTACAGGCTAACTCCAAGGATAAAACAGAGAATAATAAATATTTGGCCAATGAGCAGTCCAGTTACTTGCTGGGAAATGGAATAAAAAATGGTTTCGGTTTTGTAGGAGGAGACACACCACCTTCTGAAACCAAGAAACCAAGTCAGGATGAAAATATGCAAAATCTATGGGAACAACAGGAAGCAATGAGTCTTAAAATGGAACGCTCAGCTGAGACGATCAGTAAAAATGAGAAAATTGGTGACAAAAACGATGCAGGATGGTACGACAGCGTCTATAACAGAATCACAAACTTTTACAGAGATCCTTCTGATAAAAATGAAGCGAGTAAAGATGAAAGAGAAGAGAGTTTGAGCGATCAAGGCATGGATGGAGATAAAGTCACGATTTCCAAGGATGAAAAAAATCCAGAACCGAGATCAGAATCGTTCCTGATTCAGGACCCACAAAGTGACAGAAATACAGCAAACCAAAATGAGAAACAGGAAGCGACAAGCCAGGATCACTCGGATGAAACCAGTCAGCTCGGTAAAGGATGGTACGGAAGCGTCTATAACAGAATTGCAGGATTTTATGGAGACACTCCTGATGGAAATGATGCTCCTGATAAGAGCGATGTTATTGAAAACGGTAGAGGAGATCCTCGAGTAACATCTGAAACCACAGACGTACAGTCAAGCCAAGACGAGAAACTGGAAAAGAGTGATCACACTGCTGAGAAAATGAATGACAATAATAATGCAGGGTGGTACGACAATGTCTATAGCAGAATTAGCAAAATGTATAGGGATACATCTGACAAAAATGATGTTCCTGATGCCATGAAAGATGTTGAGAGCCAAACACAGAGTGAAAACACCAAAGATTCGTCACCATCCATATTTTCTATGAATGGCCTGTCGCCAGTGATTGACAGCCTGAGATCACCTTCTAAAGGAGCAGAAAGTGATGATGAAACTAAACTGAGTGAATCTGTCACATCAGAGCTGAGTCTGATACAGTCTCATGTCTCCACTGATCAAAGCGACGTCATGACATTAAGGAGTGACGATGATGACACTGAGGGTTCTGGTCTGACCGAAAAAGAAAACATTGATAATCTTACAGACATTGACCAAAGCCAGGATACATCACAGTCCATATTTTCCATCAGTCGCCTATCAATGATGATCGATGGCCTAAAATCGCCATTTAAGTCCAACGATGCTGGAGATAAAGAAGAAAGTGATGAAGAAAAGACTTCAGATACAGGTAAGGATGGACAGAGCGATAACGATGACGAAAGCGATAATGATGATGAGCTTAGTGTTAGATCAACGGATGTGATTAGCGAAATATTAACTCAAAGAGCTGCTTTGGGTAGCGAACAAGAAAAAGAAGAAGAAGAACATGCATGGGAAGTAAACGTTGCTGAGGTCCAAATAAATACTGTAGAAAGTTCATTGTACTGTAATAAGCAGGATATGGGTGGTGAAGGTGAAAATATCTCCACAGATATTAGTATAAGTTTAAATGATATGCATGCGGATATAGATGAGTTCAGTGATCAATCTGACTCAGGTTCAGCTCGTCTGTCCACTGACCACAGTAAGAACATGGGGTCAGTGCTTAGTACTGAGGAGACTGAGATACTAACAAAGGAACAAGGCTGGAATGAGTTAGCCGAAGACGTTTCAGACACATCAAAAAGCCGTGAAGGTGACACAATTACAAATGACGCTAATAAAAGTATTCCTGGTGAGGAAGACCTGCAGTCTGAGAGTGAAACGAGGTTAGATTCAGGTCTTCAGGACAGGACAGATGTTACAGAGAACAAGTCTGAGACTGTAGATGAATTTAATGAAGTTCAGGATGAAGGTGAAGCAGCAGATGTGTTACCTGAGGCAGAAGAGGGAGGTATGAAGATGAGAAGTAGTGAGGGGGCACAAACCATCCATACAGAGTCTAACAATGAGAAACATGGTGTAGACGTTACTCAGATGGAGTATGGTGGGGAAAAGGAAAGTGGTGATGCTACTCAAATAGAGTATGGTGGAGAAAACAGAAGTGTGAACATTACTCTAATGGAGTATGATAAAAAAAGAGAAGGTGGTGACATTATTGAAATGGAGCTTCGTGGAAAAAAAGGAGGTGTTGACGTTCCTCAAATGGAGTCTGGTGGAGAAAAAGAAGACATAGATGCTACTCAAATGGAAAATGATGGAGAAAGGGAAAGTTTCAAGTTTACTCAAATGGAGTCTGGTGGAGAAAAGGAAGGTGGAGTTACACAAGTGGAGTATTCTGTAGGACAAGAAGATGTAGATGTTGCTCAAATGGAATCTGGTGGAGAAAAGGAAAGTGTAGACATTACTCAAGTAGAGTATGCTAGAAGCAAAAACGTAGTAGACACTGGTGGAGACAACAAAAGTGGTGAGGCTACTCAAGTGGAGTATACTGAAGGACAAGAAGGTGTGGACACTACTCAAATTGAGACTGATGGAGAAAACGAAAGTGTAAATATTATTCAAATGGAGTATGGTGGGAAAAAAGAAGGTGATGTTACTCAAGTGGCATCTGATGGAGAAAAAGAGGGCGTCAACTTTACTCAAAAGGAGTCTGGTGGAGAAAAAGAAGGTGTACACATTATTCAGAAAGGACAGCTGAGTTTACACACTGCTCATGGCAATGAAACCACTCACAGCATCTCTGAAACCAACCACAACCTGGAGATTGATCTTGATTACTCCAGAGAGTCTGAGAAATACGAAAGTGCTGCAGTAAAGCAGGCTGAAATCATGCCAAAGAATGTACGAGATAAAAGTCCATCAACAGACAGCTCTGAAATTTCCAGTACGTCTGATGGAGATGAAAACAATCGTGTCAGTACGTATCCCAACTTACTAGCTCATCTCAGTGAGGAGGACATACAGGATCTTCAGAAGTTCTTCAGTGGAGAAATGTTATCATGGCTGGATTTCATCATAGGACACTCTGAATATATTAACAGTAAAGAGCTTGCTGAGCTTCGTGACTTTGAACAAACACTGGAACATCTTCTGAAAACCAGAAATCAAGAATTCCAGCCGTCACTACAAACCATACATGCTGTCTTAGCAATGCTAAGAAAGAAGTTTATATGCATGCTAGCAGATGGCAGTGTAGATAAAAACCCAGGTACTAATAATATGTGTGTATATACTGTATATATATTCTTTAAACGTCTTTCATTATTTTTCTGCTTGTGTATCAACATGAGATAAGTTCCCCTAAGGAACCTTTTCTTCACACTGACCTAAATAGTTATTGATTTCTTCTCATTGCTATAAGTCTAGTAGTAGTGGGTCAAGTGCCATACTCTTGGGAGCATTTCTTCACTCAGTGGAACTGATGAAGTACCTCATATGAGCAGAGAAACATCCTCAAGTGCCAATCTTCTGATGAGTCACTGCTACTAGACATTTCAAAATGAGCTGGAAAAATCTTTCATGCTTTCATGTATCTCTCCCAACAGATCCAAGTCAGACTGAGTGTATCAGTGAACCATGTGTGAGTACAACTGAGAACACACCAATCTCTGAGCAAGTCATGGGAAAGGACAACAACATGGACAACAGCTCCAGTATAAATGACTCGAACAGCTTAATCAGTAAATCACTCTCTAACGACCAAGAAGTCGTTAGTGACAACACTCGAATGTTAGACGATGGAGACGCACTCGAGTCTGACCAGAAAACTGCTCCTCAGCCAGATACCAGTGTTATCACTGAAGAGTTTCTGGAACCTGAAGAATCCCAAAATGGTAAATATTCCATTATTACACCACAGCGCTGTTGAATTCTGGATTGTGATTGGTTAGAAGGTGTTGATTAATTTTCTATAACAGCAGCTCTGACAGCAGTGCTGCTACAAACCACAGGTTTCTATTAATGCTCTCATTTTAATTATTATTACATTATTGTTTCTATAGCAACAGCTCATTCACAGGGACGTGTACAGTGGATGATCCACTAATAAAAATATAATAATATTTTTATTATTGGACGATCCAATAATAAAAAAGTAATGCAATAGAATGCATAAGGATAAAATAAGTGATGAAATAAAATGATGAAATTAAAAAGTACACAAATATAGAATAAAATGAAATATATTAAAAATAGATTGCAGTTAATAAATATGAAAACGATATGAATAATTATTTAAAATATTACGAAATAAAAATAAAATGAATCCATAAAATGTGTTAGATAGATAGTCACAGAAATGTTAGTATTGCATACTAATGCAAGAAATAAAACTGACAACAAAAGGGCTGAACAAATTTAACCCTTAAACCTTTAACCCTTGACATATTGACTTGGTAAATGAAACTACAGTTTTCTTGATTAAAATCATAAAATATGCATCATACAGGATCTAATCCATCTTTCTGATGGAGTAGTATATCCTGCCTTAGACCTTTGTGTATTCCACTCAAAATATCTGAATGTGTTTTCTTTTTGGCAGAAGGAGTTCTGTATCCGTACACAGTTCTTGTTGCTGAATTCACAAGTGAGGCGTTCACGTATGTGGTGAAGGAGAGTGCACACGTGAAACACGCCATACGTGAGGTAGGAACAGAAATCAGATCCATCATCTGCTCCTTTAAGACTACACTCCAGTCTGGAGGGGTTTTTTTCCCTTCTGTACACTTGACATGTCATCAAATGCAGTTCAAAGCAAAGGTTAGACTCTGGTAATGTTCAGGTTAAGGTTCATGTTAATCTTATAGCACATCAGGTGAAGAGTTTTAAATGGACACTGAAGAAGATCAGAAGGTGAGTATGAGCAACTGTAAAAGGTGTCAATAAAAAGAAGAGTCTGTGTTTTTAGTGGATTGATTAAAGTCACTGACACTGGTAGGCAAAGTGAAAGGCACAGGTGTTCAAATGACGTAGTCAACTAAACTTTTAATGATTCATTATTCATTTCGAAATATAATGATCAGAATAAAATCTTTGTATTGAGCCGAGGTGTACTTTTATTCACACTTTAAAACTTTACACTGACATTAAGCCGGAAAACAGTGTACTAATGCCCTCGCGCATGCGCATAACAGCTTAGCACGTAGCCATTGTGGCGTTTTATTATTGGTGACGTGTGGAATAAACCATGTGGCACTTCAGAGGGGTGTCAGCTCTCTTTAGTGTTCGAGATAATTAACAAAAAAAGGGATGATGTCAACTCAAAAACAACTTTGGATTAATTAGAAGTTTTAAAAGGATTAGGATAAGTAAAAATGCGCTTTGATTTTGCTGCGATTTTCTGTGAGAGTGTAGTATGAGCTACTTCCCCCTCGAGCTGATGTAGTGCAGTGCTCTTCCTCTCTGCGCACTGCGCATGCGCACGCCGCTATGGACCGACAACGGATGTATAAGGAGAGATAAACAAATAAGTAAAAGTAGCGTCGGTTTATATAAACCAAAAATATAATATAATCATGGCAGAGGGATTTAATAACGACTCAGATGTTATGGAGGTGAATGATACTAAGGGAAGCGCGAACATTTATTACACTCTTGCGATGGAGAAGATTAGGGATGTAAGTGCCAACTCTGCATTCATGTTATTTATTATTATTCATTTTTAACATACTTCTTGTAAAATAATGTACTTTTAAAGTGTCATTTTCATGTATTGATAATAAGAGAACTAATAGTAGGACTGTATACACAAATAACTGCTCATCACTTTTGTTTATTTATTTTATATGGCAGTATTGTTTGTTTGTTTCAAAAAATGTCATAGGATGCAGTTAAGAGTTTTTAGGAAAGTTAAACAAATAACAGATAAAATATTCAGTGAATCCACAAGTGTGATAAATTACAACAGTCCACTCATATTGAAGCTGCTTCATTTTACATCCTCACTCACGTGTGTCCATGTAAAATGTGTGTAGATTTCTACATTATAGAGATTTTCTAGTCTTCTTCTGAACATCTGATGCTAAACCTGTGAAGTTTCATGAAGATGAGACAAAATAACTGAAATCAACAGGTTCGAGTGACGTCCACATCTCAGCAGCAGGTGTATTTGAACAGAAAAGACATTTTGATGATCACTCCTGAATTCATTATATTTTCATTTATTAAATCACAATGATGGTTGTTTATCACAGTGTATATTATCACAGCTTTTAAACACACTACACATCTGTACTCGTCTGTCTAGGCAACATTTTAAGTGTAAAAAAAAAAAACCCAAGAGGATGGAATTCTTTATTTTCAGCTTCATCACAAAACCTGTGGACATAATTTGTTTCCTCGCACACAGATAAAGTAAATAGATGTGGGGGGGTTTCAACAACATGTGGTATTGCAATATATTGTCACATGTACTAATAATACTAAAATTATCTTTTGTAATGGTTTACAGGATTATTTTGGAATTTTATTTTGCTAGATTTCTGAAATTATTCAATGTTCGCTCTCATCCCGTAAACGTGGTTATATGTGCTCGAATCCTTGTTCTAAATACGGGATTTAAGTAGACCGTTGTTCTTGTGCTGCTTTCCAAATTTGAATATGCGCTTTGGGACTGCTGTACTACACCATCATTCCAGTAAAGCGCTGAGGATTTCATTTTGATGAGTGAGACAGAGAGGAAGCAGGTGTTCATGTGATCTTGCACCACTAAGCTTTCAAGGTTTTTTTTTGTTTTTTTGTTTTTTTTAAATAAGCAGTTCCTCCAACATCTTACTCTTTTCATCAAGAGACTGATTCGATGTGTTGTTGCAGGTCGTGATGTCACTTCCTGACGATATCCGACCCGGTCCTGATCTTTACGGGTTGCCGTGGGAAGTGGTGATCTTCACCGGCATGTTGGGTTTATTCACCTTCCTGCTCTTCACCTGCAGATTCGTCCAGGCAGTAAGTGACCACTAAAGTTCTCTAAATAATTTTGTTCATAAAGAACATTTTCTGTTTTGCAAAAGAAGTTCAGAAGTCGTGGCACCCGGAGAATTTGGTCACATTAAATTACACTTATCCATTCTCCTCAGCCGATTCTTACTGAAATTTTGAGAAACACAAAAAATACAGGATTATTACAGACTGTGCTCACAGCTAGGTATGATGAAATTTTAAACATTATCATCATCAAATGAAGCAGAATAGGGTATTCTAGGTGAGTGAAATTTACAAATAGTGCTTCAGTATGACAAAAATGTCATCACGATACTTGACATTTCTGTAATACAGTAAAACATCACACAGCTTGTATTCTGTGAAAAAAAAATGTTATCTATAATAGAATTACTCTGTATATTATCTGTAATAGAATTACTCTGTATTATACACTCCTGTGTAATGTGTCCTGTTTTCTCTCTCTGCAGATTAAGAGCCGATTATACTGCAGTAAGTCCCCTGTTTGAATCTCATATCATTTGAATATTAGCTCTCGGCTCTGAATCGATTCTGATCGGTTCTCTCGTTCGTTTTCCAGGTAAAGAGAGGAGGATGGGACAGAAAGTGGCAGAGCTTCTGGAGGAGAAGTGTAAGGTTCTGGAGACACTCAGTGAGTGCGAACACAAGGTGGGTGAGGAACAGATCACGGCTTTAGTGGCCTTATTTTATCATACATCCATTCCGGGATTGAAAGGTTTTCTATAATTAAGGAAAACAGCTGAAAGGCAAGTCTTATTGCATCATCAAATATAAGAGCCAATCAGGATCTGATATGCAAATGTTTCTATTGAGCCAAATATCCCTGAATTACTTTTGTTCAAATATATTTTATTACACTGGATTGCCAGTTTATTAGTTATTAGATTGGTGTCTGTGTTTTCATTTCAGCTGCATTAAATAGAATTGTAGCCATTTCACAAGCTTATACTGACGTGTGTGTGTGTGTGTGTGTGTGTGTGTGTGTGTGTGTGTGTGTGGTTTTCCTGACAGTTTAAGAAGCTGGAGACTGCACTGCAGAATGGTGAACTTTCAGCCCAGGATTCAGAGAGACAGGATTTGGAGGTAGAGTGAGCATTACATGATGATTATCCACCACTTTATTCCTCTCAGTACATTTTTTTATAGTGTTATATTACTGTAAGAACTACTAATACAGTATGGTTTTCTTTCATTGTTGTAATTACAGACTTCAGCCTGATCTGAGTTATTCATCTTTAACACTAGCTACATTTACATGCACCCTTTTTTTTTTTCTTCTTTTTTTTTTTAAACGTTTGGAATGAATTCATTCCGAACATAACATTTACATGAAAGCGATTGAGCAGATGTGCGTATTTATATGTCCCAAGAATACAATTACACACAATCCCGCCTAGCTAGCTTATTTTCAGGAGCCAAATTTATAGTGATGTCCCATACTACGTTGTTAAAGGGCTGCCTCGCCTTTTCTTTGCCCTCTGTACTGTCTGCCTTTGTTTGCTCTGCCTCCCATAGCATTCACAATGTATTCTTTACATACACAATATGGTAAAATGATTGCAGTATATTGAACATTGCACATAAATATTTAAATATTCAGTCTTTTTTTTCACTTTTTTTTTTATTCAACCATGTACCATTAGTTGTTTCCTGCTTATTCAGGCTCAGAGTCTGTATCTCCCACCACCACCATGTCTGTGTTGTTGTCACTTGGCCAGCCAGCGTAATTCGGTCTGTGCCTTCTTTAGCTTGCAGACAACCAGCGCTTCACACTGGGCTCTGGGTCAAACTGCTCAAGTGAGGGGCCCTCAGTACTGATCCTCACTAAGTCTTCCAGTGTTGTAACACTGCACTTTTGACTTGATTCTGTTGTGTGCTGAGAATCCTCTTTTGCACTGAGCCGCAGATACGGGAAGCACCATCATAATCTCAACTAAGTAAAGAATGTTCTTAAAATCTGTGCAGAATGGCTCTTTCATTAGCATCACTTTCCATAACTTGGTGTATGTCTTATCCATGAACTAATCTTTTACTAAGGAACACTATTGTATTGCCCCTGCCCTGTTTAATAATTTGACTGAAGGAAAACCGAGAGTGCTCGATAAATGTGTGGCAGTCAGCGCTGAGTTAACAGCTGAAGGATTTCATACTCTACAGCCCAATTCTGCACCCACTGCCTTCAGTTCTCGCTTGCTTTTGGGACTGAAGTGATATGTTTTCCACACAAGCTGCCAAAGGTCATAGACTCTCTCAGTCATTGGCACTGACCTTTGAGTGCTCAGCATTACCAGTTCCAGACGATGAGGTAGACAGTGGAAGGAGATGTTCATCTATTTCACCTCTGAAACATGCCCCATTCCCCCTGTTGCACCCATGTTAACACTTACACCATCAGCTCCAAAAGCAGTCATTTTGTGTACCCACCAGTTTGGATTGGGTGGATCTGCATTTTCAAGCAGTGACTTGATAGTATTTAGGGTTCCTTCTGCATGACTGCGATCAAGTTCAGCCAACCCTATTAGGCAGGTCACAGCGACTCCATCAGATGAGTGCCTGCAGTATACAATACCATTTGTCTTTTCCTGAAACATCTGTACCACAATCATTTATAACAGATACGTAGTTCGCCTTTAAAGCCTCCTCCAGCACACTGCTTTTCAATTCATCTGAAATGCAGCCTACAAACTCTGCACATGCTGTATCATTATCATGTCTTTGACACATCCATGCCATTCTTCTTCATCAATAGAATTTGAGAGCTAAACTTTGTGAATGGTATTTCTTCCACTGCAATAATGTAGGCTGCGTTGAATTTTATTTTCAATTCCCTCATCTCTTTTTCTACGAATTTATCACTTGCACGTTGCACTGCTTTCACTATTGAACCGGTAATGAACTCTGTTTTACCAGTAATCTCTTGTCCTGCTTGAGCACAAAAGGTGCAGTACATTTTCCCCTTGTCATAACGTAACCACGCGAACTCATGTAGCCAAGCTGATTTAAACTGTCTTGTATGGGAACTGCCAGGACAGAAGTGTCAACTAGCTGCGCTTCATCATCTATAAAGGACTGTACACTGACTGAATCGGGCTGAGATGACTCAAATATTACTTGAGAACTTTCATTGGTCAAGTTAGTCTCGACATCGTCGGTATCTGATGTAGATGAGGCTGGTTTTGGACGGGCAGGGAGGGAGAAGAAATCTGATATTTTTCGTTTATGCATTTCTTTTTCTTTCCAGCAAGCTAATGTTATAACTTGTAAATTCAAACTCTGTCAAACTAAACTACATCGAACTAAACTAAACACTGTTCATAAAGATAACACTTCAAAATTTTCATCCGACACAATGTTAAACTGTCTTCCACCAGGCTACTTCTGTTCACCAACGCTTCAACCACTGCAGGGCAGGCAGAGAAGTTTATGCATTTGAAACCGTACAGGATAGTTCACGCGATAGGGCAGGTAGACGCAAGCACAAGGAGATGAGAGTTCAGTACACACGAAACAAAACCTATGGCCATTCCTAATTCATTTACTTTTCTTTATTTGTATATTTGCTTGTAGGCAAGTCGCCACTGGCGACTGGCAGAAAAAAAAGATCGTAAAATTAAAAAGTTATTCACATTGGTGAGCATTTTAGTCGCCATCTGGAGCCCTGGTAAAGATGGATGTGGTGAGTATTTTAGCCAATCTTATCGTGTTTCTTTTATCCATTTTATTTAAGCAACAATTGGATAGAAATCTTCCAGTCCTCATAGAAGTGCTGAACAGGAGAAGGCGAGCACAGGATGATTTGTTTCGAAATGCTGTCCTGTACAGGGCCATACCTTTGCTCCCTTTTCCGCCCGCCAAAACAAGAGGACTGTGGATGAAAGTCCGAAGCAAGGACTGGTGGGATAGGTTGTCCTACATGAATTTACAGATGTCGAATTGAGAGACAGCTTCAGAATGGCACGTGATGACGTCATGACTGCGTGAAGGCATATTGAACACGCGTAGAATGTTACAGGGGCAGAAGGCAATCCGCTCGAGGGTTTACAAGGCTAATATGTTCCTATCAAACAGATTATCAGTGGTCTACACCAGCTTTCTCAATCCGATTAAATTCTCAGTTGGAATGGGGGTATTTCATTCTGATCGATCTTGAATTCAATTATTAATGGATTATTAGGGTCCATGTAAATGTAGTTATTAATATGTTCTTATTTTAAATAAAGGAAATGTCGAAGAAGCTGGAAGAGGCGAATGCGCAGATGATGAGCGATATGGAGAAAATGCAGGAGGAACTCGACACACAGGATCAGCTCAGGAAACAGCAGGAAGAGCAGGTAGTGCATAATAAACATTTATATATCACCTCTGATCTTTTACTTTTTATTGCTTTTATCTGGGGAAAAAAACAGTTCTTTGTGTGTGTGTTCCAGCTCACAAAACTGGAAGAGATGTTAATAAAACTAGAGGAGGAGGCCACAGAGCGCAAATCTCAACTGGAACAGGTACAAGACAATCTTTAATGTTGTTAATAATGAGTCAGGGAACATCAGGTTCAACCACCACTGAGCAAAATTACGAAAGAAACGTATCAATTCACTTATGACCCAAAACAAAAGTGGGCATTTCCCAACTCTCAGACATGATTGGCTAGAACATGCACCTTGCTGGAAACATGAGAGCAGGAGCGTGATCTCAGAGACAGAACAGATATATATTTATCAGTCTATGTCGCTATGGATCGGCCCACCCAGGTCTCGACCTGCCGCCCGGCTTAGCATGCAACGCAACCCGATGCCCGGCCCTGCAGGTGGTGGGTCCACGGGGTGATAGCTCAGTGACGATTTTTTCAATGAGCAAAGGCCCGGCCACCAGATGCTCGCTGGCGAGCCCCCCCCCCCCCCCCCCCAGGTCTGGGTGCCCCGGTTTTCCGGGCGAGGTAGCGCATTCCCTGTTCGGAGCTTGCATCGGTGCTATGAACAGCTCTTAGTCTGGCCTCTCCCCTGGAGCCAGTTTGCCTTGGGAGATCCCAGGGTCACAGAGACTCACAAACCCCTCCACCACGTTAAGGTGGCAGTTCTCAGAGTAGAGTCGCTGCTCCTTCGAGTAGAAAGGAGCCAGTTGAGATGGTTCGGGCATCTGATTAGGATGCCTCCTGGACGCCTCCCATTGGAGGTTTTTC
>JAOTRR010000002.1:4596794-4606962 GCA_028570945.1 Gogo arcuatus
GATGTAATGTATTGGGAGGGGTTTCGTTTACGATGTAATGTATTGGGAGGGGTTTCGGTTATGATGTAATGTATTGGGAGGAGTTTCAGTTATGATGTAATGTAGTAGGCGGGTTTCAGCTATGATGTAATGTAGCGGGAGGGGTTCTGGTTATGCAATGTATAAGAAGGACGGTTTGGCTGTAAATGTTGGCTGTTTTTACACTCATAGCTATGATGTAGTTAGATGCATGTCTCCAGAAAGTGATTTGAGCAGTGATTGGATATAAAGCTGTTTAAAATGGAAGTGTTTCATGTGAATCTTCCTGCAGTCCTCACAGACATTAACTGACCGGGTGTAAAAGGTCAGGGTGAGTTTCAGAGTATTTAATCATGTTCTATTAATCTTGCTCTTATGTTGGTTTTAGGGGTGTAGCTACAGGATAAGAAATGCCCCAAGTGACAGGAAATGCCCCGAGCAGGGAACCCCAAAGGACGATCACTTAAGTCCAGAGAAGCTCTAGCTGGATTGCTCAGTGATTTGAACCTCAATGAACATTGATCAGGAAATAAAATCAGTCAGAAAGCTCTGTGCATTTTTTGCCTGAATCTCCTGTGGGTTATTTTCTAGTTTTACACACACACACACACACACACACACACACACACACACACCACTTTACATCAGCTGTACTACATACTATAATCACTATCATTGTGTCTGTGTGTGTGTGTGTGTGTGTGTGTGTGTGTCTGTGTGTGTGTGTGTGTAAAGGACTGTTTTAGAGGAAGTGAGTGTAAGATCAAAGAGCAGTGTAATTGTGGGTTGTTCCCATTTGGTTTATTCCTAATGAGCTCTAATGAGTGTGTGGAGTTTCAAGAGTTTAAATCAGAGATTCGCTTAAAGCATAAACACACACACACACACGCAAACAAACAATTACTGCCTTTGATTTTTTTGTGTGTGGGGGGGTGTATGTATGTGTGTGAGAGAGAGAGAGAGAGAGAGAGAGAAATGAAATGCTCTGTAGTGTGTATTCTTATCTGTGCATTATTTCTGTAAATTATTGGTTTTCCGGAGGTGTGTGTGTGTTCAGTAATTTAGTCAGAGGAGGTGTTCAGTTATTCTGATGGAGTCAAATGGGACAAGTGATCTAAACACTCCATGTGTACTACACACACCTCATTTTAATACACTCTGACTTTTCTAATCTTCATTAAAAGCGTTTGTTGTCTCATTACCAAGAATTTAAAGCATTAATGTGTCATTTTGGGCTTACGCCTTATAGTTGGTGTTTAGGAGATATGGATGTTGTCTTGGCTCGGATTGTGAGCTGCTGGAAATGTAAGTGTAGAAGACGGGAGTGCTGATCGGAGGTTGGTGAAGTTAGAGCACTGGTCCTCACATTGGTCCGACTCTCACCTCTTTAATTTCCCTTTAAGATCATTTTGGGACTGTCATTTTCTTTCTTCCATTTTCTTTCTGTCCATTTCATTTCCACATGCTGTGTGTGTGTGTGTGTGTGTGTGTGTGTGTGTGTGTGTGTGTATATATAATGTGTTCAAGACATCATCATTCACATAAATGCTCTTTTCCGACAGCCACATTTTCTCTGTAGGATTACGCTGCACGGTTCTCACTCATAGCTGTGAATAACTTTAATAAACACTGCTCCGTTCACTGATGGTCAGCTGTATATGTTATTATATTATATTCTACACATTATTATATTATATTATATTATATTCTTTATGTTATTATTGTATGTGTGTGTGTGTGTGTGTGAACTCTGTGGCCTGCAGGTGTGTAACAGTATGATGGATCCTTGCTATTATTCAGTGTTATTATTAAGAGCAGTACAGCAGGATGTTAAGTGTTCCTGGTCCTGAACACATCACACTGCACACACACAGACACACACATTGTGTATTTGTGAAAATTAATAACCCAGTAAAGCTGAACACAGCATAATCAGGTCATTAAGTGATTTAAAATCAAATAAAATTACAGTAAGAGATTAGATTCTTTACTTCCTGAAGATAAATTAACAAAAAAGGTCCAAATTGTGGTTATTAAAAGTTCTGGAGAGCTGTCACTTAAACATTATAAAAACGAATTAAAGGACAGTCTGTTGAGGATATTTTTCTCATCCATTTAGATGCTTATAGTGTTGTAATTATAGACAGCAGTCTTGTTTTTAATATATCGAGTATCTTAGAGGCGGCACGGTGGTGCAGTGGTTAGCACTGTCTCCTCACAGTATGTTCTGAGTTCGAACCTGCCGGTTGACTGGGGCCTTTCTGTATGGTGTTTGCATGTTCTCCTCATGCTTGCGTGGGTTTCCTCTGGGTGCTCTGGTTTCCTCCCACACTCCAAAGTCATGTGGATTAGGTCAACTGGCTTATTGTACATTGTCCATAGGTGTGAATGTGAATATTAGTGTGAATGGTTGTTCATCTCTGTGTTAGCCCTGCGATAGACTGGCAACCTGCCCACAGTGTACCCCGCCTCTCGCCCGAAGTCAGCTGGGATTTGCTCCAGCTTCCCCACGAACTTGATGAATAAGCGGTATAGATAATGAATGAACGAGTGTCTCAGAGTCATATCGAGGCATCCTCATCATCACAGAAAACATATCGTTATATTATCTACTACTCTGTGGTTCTCTGTGACAGATTCAGCAGGATTTTTAATCAACAATCTTTTTAATTAAATATTTTAATGATGTAACAGGTCTTAATGAATTCCATCTTTAATTGATGAACATGAGAGAGGTGGAGCCAAAACACTCAGTGTTCAACACCCATACATCCTGTATTCAGTTTAACTTTATTACTTCATACACACGCAGTTTTAACAGCTAATTTATTTAATAGTTTGAAGAGTTTGTTACGGCTCGTTACTGCCTCGTGTTTATTTTCACTTCTCTTGCGTGGAGTGGTTATGAGTTAGCTTTGTGTTTTGTGTGTATTTTGTATATTTGTGTATTTATGTGTTCACCCTGGTGTGACTTATCATTAGATAATTAAATAATTTAAGAGAATTACATCATATTTCAAACACTGTGGTTTTTCGTGAAGTGATTTTATGTCCTATTGTGGTATTTTTTTCCCCCCTGTAATGATGTTATGTAAATGCTGTAAATAAGATTAAAGATTATTAGCACTTATAGTTAAGTTCTCAGCTTTTTTTCGTGGAACTTTTACGTCACCTATGCTCCTTTAGCTGCATTTCTTTTCCTGTTATGACCTTGTCACTTGTTAGTAGCAGGTCTTTGTCCTCGCTTGTCTTCTCTCTCCTCCCTGTTTATCATCATCGATCCGTTTCCTTCTTCATGGTCGTGGCTTAGCGCTCTCCTCTGACACCCCCCTGAACCCTGAAAGCCAATTCCACCATCTCACTGCTGACACCAGCCCTCTCTTTGTGTTTGAGTTAATTGGGTTTACGGCGTTGAGTCAATTAATGTTCTTCTTTTGCTGCAGTTTTTACCTTTAACATGTGGACATAAGATGGATAACAGCACTTAGCTAAACGCCAGAGTGAATAAATTCGCTTTTAAATCAAGCCTCACTATATTCTTACACTATCTTTACAACCCAAACATATTATACTATTATAGCATTCACTCACATGGTCACCTGCACTGCGTACATGAAGGTCATGCACCATCACACACACACCAGAAAGAAAAACCTTAAAGTAGATTTAAATATTAAAAATTAATTCCAGCAAGGGACCATTACTGGAGTATCTTAGCTACAGTAGCTAATGTTTGTGTTAGAATTGTAGGATTTGTTTTGCTAACTAGCATGTTTAGTGCTGTTGGATTTCCCAGAACATCACATGGACAGTCCATACAAAACAAACCTTTTATTCAGCAGACATTTCTGCAGGCACAGCTTAATCCCTGAACACAATCCTCAAGATAAAATATACATGGAAAAAGGTTTGTTCCTGCCAGAGATGTGTGTGTAGTGATTTGGACCCAAGCTTGAGAGCTGTGTGATGAGTCCTGATGTGAGTTCAGGTCTCAACTTCATCTGTGTGCATGATTTATATATGTGTTTACAATGTTATTTCCCAATTTTGTTCACTAATGGTGATGATTTTCTGTGTCAGATCTGATAAACGTGCCATCATGAGTTTAAAGCTGCAGTTTGTAATGTTCAAACATATTTCTGTACACTGTCAGAAATAGGGGTACAGTAGGAGTCCATTTGTGTCCCTCAAGGTACAATCTACACTAATGTACCCCCTAGGGCTCATTACTGGACCTCAAGGTGTAACTATGTGTAACTTTTTAGGGCCAAAAAGGTACATATATGTTTCCAAGCAGTATATAAAGGGTACAATTAAGTACCTTAGAGGGTACTGCTCCAGTGACAAGCTGCTGTACCCCTAAAGGGACAATAACGTACTTTATTTTCTGAGAGCGTACCTTAGAAAAACTGATTTGTAATGTCACCATGCAGTATATCTCACTAGTTTTTTTCATTTAAAGCTTAACTTTTTTTCTGACCCAGAAAAAAGGCAACTCACAAGGCAAACATATAATATTTTCATACGCAAAATCCAGAACAATAGAACAGTGGTCAATGTTTGTTTGGTTTGTTCCTCTTGAGCCAGTTCTAATTAAAACTCATTAGAACCTCATTAAAAGCTAGAACCATTAAACTTACAAACTGTTTTTATTCTGACTGGTGATGTTTATGATGTCTTTCCCCCTTCAGGCATTATTTTTGTCATGATTCAGGAAGTGTGTTTATAAATCGTAGGCTCCTGATTTCCTCTTCACATCCCAGACTGTACCATTTTTCTCCATCTTCTTTGTATAGCTACAGGTTCTTCTTTCCTTAAAAAGGTTCCAGTTTGGATCCCTCTCTGTTAGTGAAACACTTTGGGATTGAAAGGTTCCTTAAGGAGTGTAGAGTGTAGGGTTTCTAAGAGTGTAGAGTGTAGAGGTGTATGTGTCCGTGTCTGTGTCCTGAGCTCAGATCTGTGTGTAATGAATCCCGCTCGCTCCATGCGGCACCGAGGGAGTGGATCATTAGTTGTTTGTGCTGGAACTCCGTCGTGCCTCAGCAGCTTTCTCATTTTCAGGCTTAGTGACTATCGGCCCTTCTACACTCCTCTGTGTGATGGTTTTTTAAGCATGACACGTCTGATTTGGTTTACAGCCGGCTTTAATCCCTGGACTGGAGCTAATTTGAGGCAGGAAGAAGGGCATGTGTTTGATCTGTGGACCAGGTTTCATGGTGAAAAAGAAGAAATAAATAAAATGACATCATTAGAGAGAACCTTAGACTGTGGTGCGTTTCAATATTACACACTGTGGAGCTTTTAGACAGAACACTACAGTAATACTGCTCTTTCCCCCACTGTAGAGCTAAAGTACATGACTGTGAATAATAATAATAATAATAATAATGAATATTGCAGTATTGTATAAGTGATTAAGGCTCGCCCTAGTACAGGAACATTAACGTTATGTGATGTGAACATCCAGCATTGCCAGGTTCGCTATTTTCTCAATGAATTGGACTAGTTTAAAATGTAGTTTCAGGTGAAAACTGGACGAACATCTGTTTCATTAGGCCTCTCATTATCTCACATTGTGATATAAAGAAATAATAATAAACCACACTGCAACATACAAAGTGCTTCACAAAAAGTATAAAAGAGAATTGAAAATAAACAAAGGAATAATAAAAGAAGAATTAAAAACAAATGAAAGACAGGAGAGTAGTATAACAGTAGGTTTTCAGTTCTTTGTTATTGGACCCTTCAGATTTTGGGGTTCAGTCTCCATGTGGGTTTTAAACAGAATTTGGGTTGGAGGTTTCTGCTGGATCTGGCATCTCTGCAGCATTTTACAGACTTGTGCAGCTGAAGTGTGACAGAGAGACATTGATTAAACAAATGCTGTCCAACATGCATCCACACGCACAGACCCCTGTTGTCCTTTATGAGCTCACTGAGGTTAATATTGATCTACACACTCGTTTAATGGAGCTGCCGAGAAGCTCACAATGATCCCATCGACATGCTGAGGAGTGAATAATCACATCAACAGTCCTGACTGAGCCGTGAGATGATTAGCGTCGCAGATTAACGACTAGCCTTTAGCACTCAGCAATTACTACATTATTACATGCATAAACTTTTTTCCCCTGCATTTCTGTTGTATGTGTGATGTTTACTTACTCAAATTCACTCGCTAGTTTCTCACCTCAGACGTCAGACCGAGCTAGCTAGCTATATAACTCTAGATAATAACAGCTAATAGAACATTGAGGAAGTGATTTTAAAAAAAACTGCATTTTTAAATCGGGTTCAGCTAGTTCACTATCTAATGAGAGGTAGTGAAGGTAAACAGTATTAGCTCATGTAGCAAAAAGTTTAGCTAGCTAGCTGATTAACAACTAACAGCTCACAGTAACATCATCACATATAGCCTGCTGTGTGCATGACATTCAGTTATCTACAATAACCTGCTAGGATTTTAGAATAGGTATAAACATAGTTAAGTAGCAAGCTAATGATAACTTTTAAAAAGAATTAGCTAGCTGAATAACACTATTTAATAGTAGCTAATATGAGCTACTGATCCTCAAAACACTATGGCTTTTGTAGCAAAAAAAAGTCACCTAGCCACCTTAGCTAGCTAACTAATTAGTATTAGGCTAGTGACAGTATTTTAAAGCGTCTCTTATGTCAGTATCACACATCCTGAATATTGCTGTGTATCAGGTTATATACAAGCACAGTTTGCTAACTAGCAATTAACTAGCTGACACTAGATAATGCTAGCTCATGGAACACAGGGATAGTGATTATGAGTTAAAGAATCCACAATATTACATGAATAATATTTATAAGTACAAGTCTAAGTACAGTATACAAGTTGTCTATTATACTGCATGTTATTACGTACTACGTCATTATGTTTGTCACTTGTTATCTTTGGAGCTTACAATCAGAGCTAGCCTTTATAGCCTTTTTGGACATGACAAACTAGCCTTTTTAGCTAGCAAAATAACACATCCTGATGAAAGATGTTTGCTAGATTTTAGCATAATAATTGTGTAACTGATTAAGCACATGCTGAATCCAACAATGTGTGTATTTATGAAGATTTGGTGCTCTCTCTCTCTCTCTCACACGCACACTCTTTCACATGCAGGATGCTAATTACAATGTGCGTGCTGAGGTTTAATCCTGGCACCACTGTGTTGGGATTTATCCTGATGTTTGTGTTTTATTTACATAAAAGTACCTGTAATATCTCGTTATAAAAACATGTCATGTACACAATCTTATATACGCACACACACATCCAATTAAAAGTGAACAGGGTGTTGAATTTAGAGTTTTTGTCAAGTCCCATGAGGCTGTTGTTTGTTTGTGTGTGTGCGCGTGCGTGTGCGCTTTCATGCTAGCTAATATGCGAACCAATTAGCTTAGCAAAACAGAGGACATTTAATTAAACAGGAAGTGAAGTGAGTGAGCGAGTGTGAATATTACCCATTATGCTCTGAGGCATTAGTGTGCGAAAGGGCGTGTCTCACAAACACCATCATCAGTCCGCTGTGGGTGTGTTTAACCTACATAGTGCATTATGGGTAGTACCAGCTAGGGTACATCATATGAACACTAACCACTTTAGTGTATTATGGGATTTAGTGATTTGATGGCCTGATCCTGAGAGTAACCTCAGTATAAATCCAGCAGTAGTGCATTACAGCGTGTTCCCTCGCTGCCTTTTATCTTGTTGAAATGACATCACACCCTTAATGAGAGTGAAGTGGACTTGTGGGGACACCAATGACAAACATCAGAGTACAGGCAGAGACTTTGATCCTCACGTTTATTTCTTGCCATCATAATGGCTTGGAGTGATGCGTCATCACTGAACACTAAGAATTTTGTGAGTATCTGGGTTGTCAGATCTGTCAAAAGCAAACTGAGCTCAGTGCAAAACCAGATGAAAAATACCAAACAAAGGAAAACACATCAAAGTGTTTATATTTAGCCATTAGACGGTATTTCGTCATTAAACTGTCGGGGGTTCAGATCAGGCAGTAAAATCTGTACTTGGGCCACACTTGGATCAGTGTGGACTGCAGAAAAACAATCTGTGTAATAAAGAACAGCCTGTGAAAAAAACAGCACTTATTTTCCTTCAAGCTAAAGTTCTGTGCTTTTTTTTATCCAGGTAATTAATTTATATCAGATGATTAAATTTCTCTCATCATATATTATCGATTTCAATGTAGTTAAAGAAGTCCAGCATGTCAGAAGCTCATAATTCACCACATGACAGAGGTTTAATGAGAGTAGGAAAATAAGGAGGCTAATTTGTTGCTGTAGCTCCTTTAAACACTGATTCTGTGCTAAACAAGGCGATGAGATCTGGAATCACATTACACTCAGTCACTCTGGGCTATAAAGTGTAAAGCATCAATAAAACATTACACTTTTCTCATCAGAGCCATGTTTTACTTTAAACATGTTTCTCTTCTCTCTCAGTTTAATTGGGTTTTCAGGGCACATTGTGACTTTTCATCTTCAGAATTCAGCCAGATTAATATTTAATGTGTATTATTCTCTGCATCTTTAATTCATAGCTCCTCTTATCACTTAGCATTTTTCCACAGGTCGTGTTCTTCAGCAGCAGCTGAGCAGAGTTTAGTGACCTGTTTCCCTGAACTTCACATTAATATGATAAATTCTCCTGATTTATAAACTTGACAATTTAAGTGCTTGTTCACTTAATTAAAGCTGTTTTTAAATGCCTTTATTTCAGAAGCAGGTTTTTTTTATATGCACACATTATAATAGGGAGAGTGACACCAATAATATATTTTTATTTTTATCTTTATTTTCAGGTGATGACAACATTTTTGTTCAATAATGGCTCTTATTCGGATTTGTGTTAATCTCTGAGTGAGGATTTAATACTGAAATTACACACATCCGTATTCAGACCTCAGTAACTACAGACTTACACACTATTCAGTTACGTGAGAGTTACACACGTGGAGTTACGTGCGATTCTGCCCTTGGACTTAAGTGTATTTTCTTGATTTTTTTCAGGTTTAAAGGTGAGTGTTTGTGTTTAAAGATCTAAACGCTATTGAAAAGCCCCATCCTGAATGCTTCTACTAAAGAAAAATCTGTCAATCTTGGAGGTGTGAACTACACACAGGTGATTTTAGTAATCTGAGTGTGGAGCTCAGAAAATCAGCTGTGTAACCCGACTCTGAATACCCGGAACTTTCCTCATGTAAATACTAACGTAACCTTTGGACTCTAAATATGGCTCTATATCATATATACAGTGTATTCATTTATCTGCTGTGTGTTTGCAGCCATACACCCAGTTTATTATTTTCATATTTATAAAAGTTGTTTTTACATCTCATACAGCACTGCCTCAGTAACTCACTCTTTATAAGAATTCAGTCTCTGTAAGAACACACACTCAGCACTACACCGCCAAGCCAGAGCCCTGTTTTTAATAATTAATCAGGAGTGATTAGTGTGAAGCAGGACTGATGGCGAAGCAGATGGAGAAAAGACAGTCTCTTTATTCATGTCTGCAGAAAGGCAAAGGGCAAAAGTGTAGCAGCTCATAAATCATCACTGATCGTTAATTTATGTTCCTAAAACCTGTGCTTAAAACAAACTAGGCTTTGTGCTCATGGAGCTCCAACAGATGCTGCTTTTTCTTTCATAAGACTAAGAGCTTCATCAGGTATTGAACACAGATTATAAATTATACAGCTCACACAAGATTTACGGTTTAAAACGAACTTAATGAACTCTTCAATTCAATACAGTTTTATTTGTTCAGCACTTTTAACAATAGACATTTTCACAGAGCAGCTTTACAGAAATCCTCACTAACTGTACAAGCTGCGTACACTCACCAGAGGCCCAACGATCACTGCTACTTCCTTAGAAACTTTATTTTTCTTTGTAATGTCTCTATACACATTTAATGAGAAGTCGTATATGACAGGAGGAGATGAAGCCACACTTAACTTTTCCTTTGATTTTTGCATCAAACAGTAAATGGGAACTAATTTCAGATAGGAACTAAAGTTGTGAGTGGGAGACTGAAGAAACGTCAGAAGAAGAACCAAGGCTGAAGCCTTTATTTTTGTCACATGTACTCTCGCACAGT
>JAOTRR010000002.1:4708962-4720085 GCA_028570945.1 Gogo arcuatus
ACACACACACACACACACACACAGTTACTAATACCTGATGCATGTGTGAGGCACTGTTCGTTCGTGAATATTCATGTATGTAAATATGAAATGTATAATAAATATTTAAACACACAGGTCCTGTATGTAATAAGGTCATTAGGTTAGATGGGTGCCAATATTAATGAACTTCCACATCGTGTTCATGATACGATCATAATACTCTATAAAAGAGTTCCAATATCTCTCTCTCTCTCTCTCAGGTCTCTTTGTGTATAATGTTCAGTTGTGTTCAGTGCATGCGCACACACATCCAGATGCTCATTAAACATGTCTAAAATAAGGGCTGTAAGAAGACAGCTGTCCTCATATAGCTTTGCATCCTAGGACACTTTGTCCCATGTTCCCTACATAGGGAGCCTCCTCCTGAGTGGAGCGTGACATGCTGAATGCTGTGATGTCATATTACTTGTACAAACGCTATTGAATCTCTCAGCAAATCATTTGATTCTTTTTAACTAACTAATTTACACAAACACATACATTAAATCAAGTAGTGATTCATTTGATTCCTCACATGACTGAGACAGGTGTTCAGAGACGCATTTATTTTCAGAAATGTGGAAAGGTTTAAACACAACTATTGAATCATTCACAGTGATAATTTACTTAAAGGAGTCGTTCAATGAGAATTCATTCAGTAATTGACGAATAACACATCACTACAGAACAGTTTGCTATTTAAATAGGGATGTGTGTGTTTCCCACTTCAGTGCCAGCTCATCCGAGCAGGTAAGACACACTTCCTGTTCATCATCGCCTGTCTCAGGTGAGCAGGAAGTAAACACATAAAGATCCATATCAGAGCCGTAGACTGGTGATGTTCATTCTACACACAGTCAGAATCTGCAACGATGCCAATAAAAATGATTCTGTTTAAAAGTGCAGGTTAGGTTTAGTTTTATCTCTCATTCGCTCGCTCACACACCCACACCTCAATCCCATCATCCTGCATTAACACACTAAAAGTACAGTGAGTTCTGATTGTGTAAGCGTGCACACACACACACACTGCTCTCAACACTCATTCATATATGTACTCCTGTATTCAGAGGTCAGGTCAGCTCACACACTGATGCTGATGGTGGAAACATGAGTAGACCCTGTGCTAACTGTCCATTAGAGGATGAACACACACACACACACACACACACACGCATACACACACGTGATGGTTTGGAGTTTCACTGTTTGTTTATAGAATATTTCCTTGTTTGCGTCCCATGATTTCCATGGTAACAGCATCATTGTGTTTGTAAAAACAGATCACTTCACCTACATGTAATGAAATTCAGAGTGAATGTGTTCATGATAAGGCATTACATGAGCATATTTTACATAACACACATACAGTAAAGAGCCTTGGATCTAAGCTGAGGGTTGTGAGAGGAAAATGAAACACTGCGCTCCTGTTCAATCACACACACATTGTGTGAATATGAAGATCAGAAAAAGGAGAATTTTTCACCTAAAAAACTCCACAAAGGCCTTGTGAGCAAACAAAACCCCTTGGGCAAAAAGTACACGCATGAGTTTACATTAAATCCTGTTTCTAAAAAGATCCATCTCACTCTAAAGAGACACTTCATTTTTGTTGGAATTTGTAGATTTTTATCTTTATCTTTATTTTGAATAGTCACAGAAACAGGGTTAAATACATAAAATCAGAGTGGATGTGAGACAGGGAGGTGAGGAGATCAGAACGTCACTGAGCCTTCATCATCTGTACAAACTCTGCAAAAAATGAGCAGAAAATGAGGTCAAAGGTCAAACAGTGAAACTTGGTGTAAAGGCTGAATGTCAAGTTTCTGAGGCCTGACTGGAGTGGTGTGTGTGTGTGTGTGTGTGTGTCAGTCAGTCACCTTGGTAGTTGACCTGTCCGTCTCCATCCTTATCTGCCTCTCTGATCATTTCATCCACTTCCTCGTCTGTAACTTTCTCACCAAGGTTTGTCATGACGGCCCGCAGCTCCGCCCCACTGATGAAGCCGTTCCTGTCCTGACACAAAACCACAGACAGAACCACAACCAGTCAGCATAACGATGAGAGTGGCAGTGACACTGACCAATCAGTAAACAAGAAACTAACCATGAGTTCTGTGTTCTGTGCAGGAGAGAACTGTCAACACTGTTCCTGTAAAAGCCTGTCTCACCTCACCCCTATTATCTTCTCTTACGTACACATCAGGCCACTACAATGAGTACTGGAACCAGGACTAAGACAAAAACTAAACAAGAACTAGAACCAGAACTAGATTTACAGCAAGAAACAACTAGAACTTTTTAGGACTTTTTAGAACTGTGTGTTCCTCGGTCTCTGATTGGTTCCTAATCAGTTTCTCACACACACACACACAGACCTTATCGAACACTCTGAAAGCCTCGTGGATCTCATCTTCACCGCCTGTATCCTTCATCTTCCTCACCATCATAGTGAGAAACTCGGGGAAGTCAATCATCCCATTACCTGACAGCGAGAGAGAGAGAGAGAGAGAGGTGTAGGGTGTAGTGTGTCCCCCACCATCAGCATCCATCTCTAATGATGTGCAGTGTTTAGGGTGTAGGGTATAGTGTGTAAGGTGTAGGGTGCAGTGTATAGGGTGTAATGTTTAGGGTGTAGGGTGTAGTGTGTCCCCCACCATCAGCATCCACCTCTCTGATGATGTTGTACAGTTCGATGTCGGTGGGATTTTGTCCCAGAGAGCGCATCACTGAGCCCAATTCTGCAGTGCTGATAGAACCATCTCCATTCTTATCAAACAACATAAACGCCTCCCTAAACTCTAACACATACACACACGTATGTATACACACACACACATATACACACACAACACACTATAACAATGATTTACATTAATAACATTTTTAATGATCATAGCACACACTATGTTTACCGGTGATCTGTTCCTCAGTGAGTTGGTCAGCCTGATCGAGAGACGGGCAGAAAAACATCTAATCATGTGGTGAGACGGTTATTACTCATTGATTCAGTATAACTCTAATAAATATAAACATTTAATATAAGAAGTCTAACAATAAATAAATAAAAATATAAAACTGTAATAAAAATTAAAGTGTCTTATGAGATGTGTGAGAGCTGTGACAATTGATTAATCTTTCAGTAAGTGCTTTCTCCTGGTCAGGGTCAATCTCTCAACAAAATTAATCAAATATGTTTTTAAAACCATTAATTTGTGTACCAAATCTCTTACTACACATTTCTTTAAACATGCACAACAATCAACCCCCTGTTCAAAATAATCTACTCCTCTCTTAGCACATGCTGTGGACCTAAAGCCATTAAACTAGCACTGATTAAAAACCAGATTAAGAACATGAACTTGACCCTTGACCCTTGCCAGCTGTATAACTTTTGGCCAATATCAAACATCCACTTTTAAGATTGTAGAAAAGTGCTGGTTAAAGTAGTAAATGACAGAACACTGGCCTGAAATCAGTGCTGTCTCTCTCTCTCTGTCTGTCTCTCTGTCTCCGTCTTTAATCTCAGAATTTGTTCTACATCTGCTGCTCTTTCCCTGTATAAGCTACATCTGGCTGTAATTATTCACAAACTGACAGACAAACATAGAGTCAGACAGAGAGACAAGTAGAGGTAGATACATTGAGACAAATAGACAGATACAGACAGACAGATGCTTTTTCTGTCTCCATTCATGTCTGTCTTTCTCTCTGACTCAGTGTCTCATTCAACACGTGCAATATTGTTTTTCTGGACACTGCCTCTCTTTCGCTCTCTGTCTCTCTTCCTGTTTTTCTCTTCATCCTAACCTTTATATCGTGGAGCTGGATGTCAGTCAGATCTGCCACCAGTCTCTTGGCCTTTGGCTCATTGGCCCACGCCTCCAATCTTTTCAGCTCTGCTGTCTTCACGCCTTCACCTCTACCTGTCTCCATCTTCCCTGTTGTCTTCTTGTCCACTCCTCCACCCTTCCTGCCCACCATCCTCCTGTTGTCCTCCATCAGTCTGTGTCTCAGGTTGTCCAGGCAGTGTGCGTTGAGGGCGGTGTGTCGGCGGAGGACTGAGACATCAGCGTGAACCCTCTGCAGCCTGACCTTCAGGTCATGGAGCTCCTTCGTCAAGCGTGCGGAGCTCATCTCCACCATCCTCTTCATCAGAGCGGTGATTCTGCGCTCCTGCTGCTCCATCAGCTCTGCATAAAAACACTGCTGCTGTTCCAACAGCTCCAACACCACTGACACAGACACAAAGTTCTGACCGGCCGCCACACACACACGCTGCGGCACCATCGCGCTGCCTCTGCAGCTCCCACCGTGTGTGTGTGTGTGTGTGTGTGTGCGCGTCTCTGTGGCAGATCTGCTTCATGCTTTTCATCATGTCAATGTTAGCGCTGTGCTAATGTTACACACCAGAGATCATTTCACCAATTAAATGGGTCACAGGGGAGCGATTGCCCTTACTGTAGTGCACACTACTTATATATTCTATATCACAATGATTACATTATTAAAAATAAAGGTTTCAGAAAAGGTTCTTTAGTGTGACACCATATAAGAAGAACCTTTTGGTTGATGGATCTTGTTTATTGGAGAGCTTAAAAAACACCATAAAAAACACCATAAATGTTAATATCATCATGTGGAGGGATCTTTGTGATGTAAAATAATTCAGGTTATTGTAGTAACACTGAAAAGCAGCGAAACTATCATGGACCAAAAGGTTCTTTAGGGAACTGAAAATAATTCTTTAGAACCAAAAATGTTTCCTCTATAGCGTCACACTAAAGAACTTTAGAGAGTACCTAACTTTTATCATATATGTACGCTTATAAAAAGAATAAATTTTCAGTAAATGTGCTGGTTCTATCCAACATGGTTCTCACTCTCTTCACTCCAAGCTCAAGGGTTCCTTAAGGGTTCTTTGGACAGTTCCTAAGAGTTCTTAGACTCCTAAAGATGTTCTACTTTTAACTTAATAAAATGAACCTTTTCCTAAATCTGTGTTCCAGTGGACAGGATTATCGGTTCTCTGAGAGAAGTACTCGATGCTGTCTCACTTTTGTCCAAAATACAGGATCTTTAGGAAAAATTCCGTCCATCTGTCATTTTCTCAACGAGACAGACTTTATCTCTTATACGCTTGCAAAAATTCCATCTAGCACCATAAAGGGCCTCATGGGAACCCATACAGAGTCTACAGAGCACCCTACAACAGAGAGTTTCTCTAACAGAAAGGTTTCCAGCTTGCTGCCTGACATGTGCTCTATCTGTTCATAAGGCTCTAGTTCATTATTCAAACTTTTCTCTGATGATCCCCACTTCCCAAATAAAATAAAATAAAATAACATTTAAAAAAATCTTATAATACTGCAGAAGTGGGTGGTAAACAAAGGGTGAAGGAAAGAAATATAACAGTACATTTTTAATAAAATCCTTTTTCAAATAGCTTTCCTAATGTGTGCAGGAATTAACTACTCAGCATGGGCAGGAAGGCCCGCCCAAAGCCAGCTGATTGACAGCTTGGCCCTATAGGCAAAAGAAAAAGCAATAGGGAATAGCCATAGGTAATAACAAAAGCAATAAAGAAAAGCCTTTATTTTCTTATTCATTTATTTTTATTTTTGCATTAATTTTCTTATTCTTTTATTTTTATTTCTGCATTTATTTTCTTATTCGTTTATTGTTACTTTTATTTATTTTCTTATTTTTATTTATATTTTTATTTCTGTATTTATTTTCATATTCTTTTATTTTTACTTATTTTCTTATTCTTTTATTTTTATTCTTATTTCTGTATTTATTTTCTTATTCTTTTGTTTATTTCTGCATTTATTTTCATATTCTTTATTTTTATTTATTTTCTTACTCTTTTATTTTTATTTCTGCATTTATTTTCGTATTCTTTTATTTTTATTTATTTTCTTATTCTTTTATTTTTATTTTTGTATTTATTTTCTTATTCTTTTACTTTTATTTATTTTCTTATTTTTATTTATATTTTTATTTCTGCATTTATTTTCGTATTCTTCCATTTTTCATTTATTTTATTTTTATTTTTCAACATTTATTTTCTTATTCTTTTTACAAATTTAGTCTTTTTTCATGGCACTCCTATGACTCCATACACAGCTCTCCGCGACGGGGGGGCTTTTGACAAATCAGCTTTTGACGTCATATGTGTGCGACGGTGCTTGGTTAGCCTGTTAGCTAGCAGGTTTTAGCAAGGTTTGGCTGCAGTATGGCATTATTTCCTGCATTTGGAGGAGTGTCCGATGCTGATAACTCTAAAAACACAGGTGAGTTTATTCCCATGAGTAAATTTCATTTAAACTTTAGTCTGAATTAAATAAACTGATTAGTGAACCAACATCTAGCTAATGCTAATGCTGCCTTACTGATTCACATTATCGATAGTTATGAATCTGGCTGTCGAGTTAAACACAGCTTTCTCTTTGTTATTGTTTAATTTATTTTATTTGTTATAAATCTGAGTTTTACTTTGTTGTGTTTATGTTATGAGACTTGTTCAAATGTCTTTAATCTCGCTGTACAGTAATAAGAGTTTATTATTATTTTAACATTAATGCAGTGTGTGAATGTACACAGCTATATCACTGATTTAAATATAACTTATGCAGTTAAGTAAAAGCTGTGTGTAGGGAGTACATGGGTGTGTGCAGTTACACAATAAATGTTAAACCTGTTTAGAGAACAAAATCAGTATATTAATTATTATTTACACCACACTGCTGCTGAATTGTGGATTGTGATTGGTCAGAAGGTATTGATTAATTTTCTGTAACAGCAGCTTGGACAATAGTGCAGCTGCAAATCACAGGTTTATATTAAGGCACTTGTTCTAATACATTATCGTTTCTATAGTAACAGCGCATTATCAGAGACTTGTACAGCAGACGCTCCACATAAACTGATTAAAAACGGGTATAATTGTTGATGTGAGGTTTTCTGTAAGGAGACACTGATGTAACATGTATGGAAGGAATCTCCAGTGTCAGTACTTTATAACAGTCAGAGGTAAAGCTGTTACTTTAGGTTTTACTGCATCTTCAGGACAGAGGAGTTTACACTTTGCAGTTTCTCATTAAATCTGATGTGTGTTTCCATGGAGACCTCGTCCACTTTCCCTTGATTTATTTTCTTTTTTTGAAGTTCCTCCAGTTTTCATTAAGCGTGTCTCTTGTAGATTGTG
This sequence comes from Gogo arcuatus, assembly GCA_028570945.1. NCBI lineage: Eukaryota > Metazoa > Chordata > Actinopteri > Siluriformes > Anchariidae > Gogo > Gogo arcuatus. The sequence continues at coordinate 4,716,193 of JAOTRR010000002.1, forward strand.
TTTTATGTTGATATATTATTTTGTCTGTATGTGTGTGTGTGTTTACAGCTCTAGAATGGCTCAGTAATCGCAGTTTCAGCTGCGTGGATGCTTTGTCTCTACACCAGCGCACCATCCACGGAGACACAGCGGAGACACACACTCCACACCACACACACACCAGGTCCTCACTCACTGCATAATTACACATGCACACACACACACACACACACACACACACACACACGCTAAGGGATAGAAATAAAGTGATCATGTGATTAGCATTAGCGCAGTGAGGACAGTGAGTCAGACGGTCATCTCTGTGAGAAACAGAAAGTTGTGTAATGAAGGATACACACACACCCACACACACCAACACATCAAGTGTCTTCAATGTTGTTTATTGTTGATTTTACAGTGAGCAGAAATCTGATGACAGTGATAACGATGACGATGATGACATCAGATCAAAGAAGAGGAGAAAGAAAGAGAAGAAGAAGAAAAGAAAGAAGCGCAGCAGAGACGATTCAGAGAACAGCGACTCGGACACAGTTTACCCCAGTGACCTTCTGAACCGAGAAGCGGAACCATCACAGAGGTGTGAGACTATAAAGGCACTTGGGGGAAGTAAAAGAACTGAAGATAAAAACTAGGAGTGGTAGGAGAACTAGGAGACGCATTGAGGGAAACTAGTGCAAACAGGTAAGAGGGAAGAATCTGGAGAAAGGAGAGTAGGCAGGCTGTGGAAGTGAGGCGAACTACAGGAACGTGGAAGATTAGAACATAGAGAAAGATAGGGGTTGGGGAAACGGGGATTAGGGAACTAGATAAAATAAGTGAACAGCGAGAACCAGGAAAACTACAACATAGAAGGGAATTGAGGGGGAGGGGGGGAAAAATATTTATAAAAGTAGGGAAATTGGGGGAATAAGAAAAATCAGGAAAAGTAGAGGAACTATAACTTTGCTTTAATGTGTGTGTGTGTATAGACAGGAGGACTTGGTTAATGTAGGTGGAGTTTTGTGGCTTGATGATCTTCAGTGTCCCAGTGAGAAGCTATTCTACATAGACAGAAAGTCCGACCCTGCGAACTGGGAGTACAAATCACTGTACAGAGCTCACATTGCCAGGTACGCCTGCCTGTCTGCCTGTCTGCCTGTCTGTCTGTCTGTCTACCTCTCTGACTCGCAGTCAGGTGTTTATGTTCTCTCTCCGCTCTAGAACCCATGCTGTTACTGTTGAGAACCCATTCTCTTCTGCTGTTAACTCTGTGGCTCCTCAAGGTTCTATCCTCTATATGTGCAGGTATAAGAGGAAGGGCAGCTCTGCTCTCGGATTGGACAGCACCACTCAGGCTGTATGTTGGGAAGATTCCGCCCCTGACAGGAAACGTAAAGAAAAAAGAGACGAGCGTTATTTCTCTCCCTCCAACCGCTACCTTTTCAGCTTTGAAGCTCCACCCACTCTCTCAGCCCCTCCCAATGATTTCACCCTATCTACTGACCCTGCTTCATTTATCCCCCTCCCCCACTGTAAGGAGGACTCTGACTCCGCCCCCCAAACCAGTACCAGCGCTGATCCGCTCCGAGTGTACGATCCTGCAACCTCACTGTGGCTGGAGGGCAAAGGTCAACCCGAGGTCAAAGGTCAGGTGCAGCCGTCTCCGTCAAACATGTTAACGGCACGGGTGGAGGAGTTTAACAAGAAGCTGAGGGAAAATCCCACTGACGTAAACATGTGGCTGGAGTTCATACAGTTTCAGGTACGTTTTTACTGATGTATTTGCTTGCCTTGGCAATAATGTGACCTGTAACATTCATGCCACTAAAGCACTCTTGAATTGAATTAAGAGAGAGAGAGAGAGAGTATATTTAAGGCAGTAATATTAATTAATTAAATTAAACCTGTTATTAAACACTGAACTGCAGTTTGTGTGTGTGTGTGTGTGTGTGTGTTTTCAGGACGAGGTGGGTGGCTCCCTCTCAGGGTGGGGGGCAGAGTCTGAGCGTGCACTGTTGGACAGGAAGTTGAGTGTGGTTGAGCGGGCACTGCAGTGGAACCCTGGCAGTGTGCAGCTGAAGCTGCACAGACTCGAGCTTGGCAGGGGATTGTGGGATAGCACAGCACAGCTGAAGGAGTGGAAGAAGGTTGTGTTCATCCACCCAAACAGTGGCCCCCTGTGGAGGAGCTACATCCTGTACACACAGAGCCAGTTCAGCTCCTTCTCTGTTCCCATGGTAACTGGCGTATACAGGAAGTGTCTGAGCACGCTCAGTGCAGTGCAGGACGGACAGCTGATGTCTCACCCACCGCTGCCGGGGACAGAACAACACCTGCTTGGTGAGGGATAACTAATCAGTGAACTGATTGGCTGATGATGTCATAATGGGCATTACAGCAGCTGGCCAATCAGCAACTTCATTTCAATGTGTACTTATATCACACACTGTCTCTTTCTATCTGTCTTTCTTTCTTTGTGTGTGTGTGTGTGTCTGTATTTCAGACATATTTGTGCATCAGTGCCACTTTCTGCGTCAGGCGGGTCACTCGGAGAAAGCTGTGTCTCTTTTCCAGGCTCTGATTGAGTTCACCTTCTTCAAACCTGACAATGTCAAAGACCTAACCACTAAACAGCAGGTACACACACACACACACACACACACTTGCATACAGAGATACCTATGTACACGTGTTAATTAGTGGCTAAATTAAACATATAGAGACCGAGAGACAAAACACACGCAATCCATTACCTGTTTCTGCTCCATCATACACAGTGTGTGAGTGTGTGTGTGTGTGTGTGTGTGTGTAGGTGGAGTTCTTTGAGACGTTCTGGGACAGTGGGGAGCCGAGGGTGGGGGAAGGTGGGGCCAGAGGGTGGAGTACCTGGATGAAGCAGCAGGAGAGAGGAGGATGGATACAAACACCTGATGCAGGTATACAGACACACACACACACACACACACACACACGCGCACGCACACATACCTGAAGCTGAATCCACAGTGTGTGTTGTTGTCACAGAGGAGGAGGATGAAGATGATGATGAAAATGAGATTAAAGATAAAACCCAGCCGAGATGGAGAATCTGGCTCGACGTGGAGTCATGGCGGGAAGCCAACCACTGGTTACCATGGAGACCGGACAAAGCTAAGGGCCAATTAGAGGAGGAGTGTGAGGATCCAGACAGACAGGTCCAACGCCATCAGTCTATACCTAAGCATAACACACACATACACACACACACACACACACACACACACATGCTCATCACAAATAAAGAAGAGCACTGAGTCAGTCAGACAGCCCTATTGTGTGTCACTGTGTTACCTGTGCAGGTGTTGTTTGATGACAGACAGGCAGTCAGACAGTAACCTGTTGCATGTTACCTGTGCAGGTGCTGTTTGATGATATCGGACCGTCTCTGATCCGAGTCGAGTTGCCGGAACTGCGTCTGCGTCTTTTGCTCTCTTTCCTTCACTTACTGGGAGTGCCCATTGGCTCCACCTCCTCTTCATCCAGCCTTATTTTAGATGACTCCACCCTCCTGGATGACTCCACCCTGTTGGACGTGACTCCTGACACTGAGAGACCTTTGACCTCCCATGACCTCCCAGTGACTGGAATCAGTGCTGTGGGTCACATGACCTCTCAGTGTGACTCTAGGAGGAAGAGGGCGGGGCTTTGTAAACAGGGGGAGGAGTTTGTCAGGAATGTTCTGGAACAAACCCTCCCACTATTTCCACCTCAGGACAGAAGAGAAGTGACTCTCTGCTGGATGCAGTACGAAAAACTTAAGGTCTGATCTCCTTTGATCTCCCTGATGTCTGATTTCCTCTGATGTCTGTTCTGAACTCTCTTTCCTGTGTGTGTGTGTGTGTGTGTGTGTGTGTGTGTGTGTGTGTGTGTGTGTG
>JAOTRR010000002.1:4983884-5002094 GCA_028570945.1 Gogo arcuatus
TGAGTGTAATACAGGTCAAAGATTATTTACAAATCATTGTTTTCAGTTTTAATTTGAATTTCAACACACCGTCCCAACTTTTTCTGATTTGGGGTTGTAAGAAATGTTTGCCTGATGCATGGAAAGTCTCACGCTTGTGTCAGGAGGCAGACGACTGTTTATGAAAACAGACAAAGGGTACATATCTTGGCTTCCTGCTCTGATTTTGCACTTTTGGTGCCAAACTGAGCAGTGCCAGCTTCTCCTCCATCTGCTAAGGCTGAAGAGGGTCAGTGCCCATTTGCCCAGTCTTCAGTTTTAGCCTACAGCTACTGTAAACAGAAGTACTATAAACACAGGAGGCTAGTGTTCATACCCTTCGTTAACAGTTTGGTAATTAATATGTAATGGTCATAAAATATGGGAGATTTTTTTTTTCAGTTTCTTGTTTGGATTGATTCTTTCAAAACCCAACAATTAGCAAATTATTATCAAAATTATCAAAATTAGTACTGTCCAAAAAAGCATGGCTGTGATAATCATTCAAAAACATGCACATGCTTTTCTAATCAAAAGACACCCCATTTTATTAAATGTACCTGTTAGAATGATAATGGTATATATGTATTTCTGAGAGGCATTTTAGAGTTGCTTTGTTTGTGTGATTGACCTAGGTCACCTAGAAAGTAAACATCTCTACTAAACAGAGCATCTACAGCAAAAATGCAGCAATAAGGTTAACATGAAATCCTGTCATTGACCTATGCATAATTTATGCATAGCTATTGAGCTAACATTAGCTACATTTACAAGCACACATTTTTTACATTCGGCATTTTTCTTCAGCAGTCCAGTTTTGGTAAGCCTGTGTTTCAAGTTTCAAGTTTATTGTTATATACTTGATGGCAATGCAACATCATTACCAATAATGAAATTCTTAGACTCAGTGTCAACTCCACTTTACATAGTAATAGTTATAGTAATAGTAGTAGTAAGTAAAATAGTATATAGTAAAATAGAACAATATTTAAACAGTATTTATAAAAAAAATCTGGAGTGCAAAGAGATATAAAGATATGAAGAAGATATAAATTAAAGTGGCTCATGGTAAACAATGTAAAAAGTACAAGAGGTGTGTGAGGTCAGGGTCCAGTCATTGTGGTATGTGTATACTATAACTGGTGTGTGTGTGTGTGTGTGTGTGTGTGTGTGTGTGTGTGTGTGTGCACAAGCGTTAGTGTCAGCAGTTCAGTAGCCTGATGGGATGCGAGTAAACCCTGCCTCTGGGCCTGTTGGTTCAGGTCCAGATGCTCCTGTACCGCAGGAGTGTGAAAAGACTGTGGCTGGGTTGGCTTGGGCCTGAGAGGATGCGCTGTGTCTTCTTCCTGCAGTGCTGGCTGGAAAGGTCCTGGATGACTGGCAGCTCAGTCCTGGTTATGTGTTGTACTGATCTGTCCACCCTCTGTGGAGCTTTGTGGTCGAGAGTGGTGCAGCTGCCGCATCAGGGCATAATGCTGCTAGTCAAGATAATGGTACATCAGTAGAAGTTAGTGAATATCCTCGAGTCTATGCCAAACCTTCTCAGCCACTGGAGGAAGAAGAGCCGCTGTCTTGCTGCTTAATGACCACACCTATATGATGTGATCAGCTCAGATCCTTGCTGATGTTAATTCCCAAGAATCTGAAGAACATCTCCACTTCTGTTCTCTCAATGTGGATGGGAGCGTGCCCCCCTCCCTGCATGCTCCTGTAGTCCATGATCAGCTCCTTAATCTTGCTGGTATTGAGCAGGAGGTTGTTGTCCTGACACCATGATCATCACTCGTCACCATCTGTGATGCAGCTGAAGATGGTAATGTCATTAGCAAACTTGATGACAGTGTTGGAGCTGTGTGTGGCCATACAGTTGTGGGTGAACGGGGTGTACAGCAGAGGGCTGAGCACACATCCTTGGGGGGCACCAGTGTGGAAGAGTGACATTGCTTATCTGCACCACCTATGGTCTGCCTGTCAGGAAGTCCATGATACAGCTGCACAGGGAGGAACTGATGCACAGGTCATGGAGCCTCATGAAAAGTCTGGACAGCACAGCTGTGCTGCAATTGGTGAACAGCATCCGCACATGTTTTTCTGGTCCAGGTGGGAGAGGGCAATGTACAGTGTGAATGCTATTGCATCATCTGTGGATCTGTTTGGCCTGTAGGCGAACTGGAGTGGGTTTACTGCGGTGGCCAGGGAGGAAGAAATGTGGGCTTTGACTATATGTTCAAAGCACTTCATAACAATGGAGGCGAGTGCTACTGGGAGTAGACATTGAGGCAGCTCATGTTTCATTTCTTCAGGACTGGAATGATGGTGGTCTTCTTGAAACATGTGGTAACTACAGACAGGAGCAGGGAAAAGTTAAAGATGTCTGTGAAGACATCTGCCAGTTTCTAGGTGAATGCTTTGAGAACATGGCCTGGGATATTGTCCGGTCCAGGAGCTTTGTGTGTGTTTACCTTTTTAAAGGATTTACACACATCTGCCTGAGATATTTGAAATGGGCTATTGTTCTGTTCTGTAAATAAAACCTCTGTAAAGCCGTGCACTGTAACCTCAGATTCCTGTTACTGGGTTACAGGAGTGGACCCTAATGTGAACTTCTGCTGATGTAGCCAAACTGCCTAAAGGTTTGGCATGTTGTGTGTTCTGAGATGCCTTTGAGTTACTAGAGCCTTCCTGTCAGCTCAAACCAGTCTGGCCATTCTCCTCTCACACTGGATGTTTTTTGTTTTTTTCACCATTTTGTGCAAACTCTATAGACTGTTGCGTGACCCTGGCAGTCCTGCTATTGTGAATCTTAAGCAGGCGAGTCTGAATCAGGCAGCTCTCTCTAACTCGAAAGTGGTTTTGAATCCTACATTCTCCACCATACCAAGTAGTCTTATATCTGCAGCTATTAATTTTCCAATCATAGTGGTGATTCCTTAGATTTTTCCCTCAGCAAAGAAATGCTGTCTTAAAGTAGTAATAGAGAGAGTGTGTATGCATCCTTGTGTTTTTGCCTGCAGGATTTCAGCACAGATGAGATAGCATAATTGCCAACCAGTACAGTAGTATGGTAGTAGTCTAGCATATTACCAGGTCGGACCCACCTGATCCAGCATGACATCAGGACCCCTCTGGGGTGGTAATTTGCCAATGCCCCATCACATTCCAGAGGCTCGCCATCATGCGATTGAGGAGGAAGTGGCGTGAATGCTGTGGGAGGGGATCATTGAGGAGTCCATCAGCCCCTGGTCCAGCCCCATAGTAGTGGTGCCCAAGCCTGATGGAAGTCTGATAGTCTGCAACGACTTCAGGAAGCTCAGCTCAGTCTCAGACTTCGACAGCTATCTCCTGCCCAGAGTGGATGATTTAGTCAACAGGCTCAGGAGGGCCCGGTTCATCTCCACCCTGGGCCTCACTGGAGGCTACTGGCAAATGGCCCTGATGCCCCGGGCCCCGTCCAAAGACTGCCTTCACCACTGCATCAGGCCACTGGCAGTACAGGGTCCTCCCCTTTGGCCTCCATGGGGTGCCAGTGACCTTCCAAAGGCTCATGGACATCATGCTGCACCCTCACCATGAGTACACCACTGCATATCTGGATGACATCATCATCCATTTGTCCACCTGGGCCAATTACCTGCTACACCTAAAATCCATCCTAGCGGAGCTGAGGAAAGCTGGGCTCACTGCCAACCCCAAAAGATGCCACCTGAGGCTGACCGAAGCGCAGTACCTGGGCTACCGCATCAGCTGGGGGATGCTAAAACCACAGGAGAAGAAGATTGAGGCTGTGCAGAAATACCAACGGCCCACCACCAAGTGGCAGGTATATGTTTTCTTGGGGCTGGCTGGGTATTACCACAGATTCATGCCTAACTTCTCCTCTCTAGCCTCTCCCCTCTCAGACCTCACCAGGAAAGGCAAGCCTGACAAAGTACGATGGACCAGCGAAGCGGAGCAGGCATTCCAGGCCCTGAAGAAGGCCCTCACCACCACCCCCCGTCCTCTGAAACCCGGACTTCAACGTCCCCTTCATCGTCCAAATGGACTCTTTGGAGACGGGCCTGGGTGCCGTGCTCTTGCACGAGGGTGAAGAGCATCCTGTGCTGTACATCAGCAGCAAACTGCTACCAGCGGAGAAAAACTACACAAATGTGGAAAGAGAAGCCCTGGCCATTAAGTGCTCAGTAACTGAGCTCAGGTATTACCAAACAGGCCGTCATTTCACCCTGGTCACTGATCATGCTCCGCTCCAGTGGATGGTGGCCGCCAAAAATACCAATGCTCGTGTTACTCACTGGTTCTTGTCTCTGCAGCACTTCTCTTTTCAGGTCCAACCCAGAGCTGGGACCCAGCATGGGAACACCAATGGCCTTTCCAGGAGCTACTACCTCTGGGCCGAGCCTTGGAGGACAGTAGGCTCAGAGCTAAGGGGGGGATGTGACGGTGGCCAGAGAAAACTGCCACTATTCTGTCTCCTAGCATGTGTGTCTACTTTGCATGAATAAACAGGTAGCTAAACAGTCACTTCATAGAAGCTTGAATGAAGATCTAGACGCAGAAGTAAAAGTCATTCGTCTTTACTTGTATGTCTTGAGCATTCATATGGTTTCTCTACACACTGATTCTGTGAAACTAAAATGACAATAAAGAAAGTAATTAGTCTTAAGCTGTAATATGAACCATGGGACACAACAGTGCTAGCAACTGAGCTAGTATAACAGTGTGGGAAGTACAGAGGTGAGCTGCTTATGTTACACAGTGCCATAAAATGTATAAACTCACTAAATATGCCTACACGCACACAGCTAAATAACATAGGAAACAATACTACTCACAAGCACAAAGCTTCTTCAAGGCTTTACACGAACAGATATGAAAAGAGTTATCAGACAAACTAAACCACGCTTTCTACCGTAAGTGCTGGTGACAAAGGGCTGAATAAAATGCGATTGCACAAACCACATACCTAGGCTCCACCCATGAAGGTGAGAAAGGATGTGTCTTAAAGTGACCACACTTGAAGTGACCTTTATTTGACCAGGAAATGACCAGTATGTGTAGCTAAAACCTTGAATAATTAAGAACAACATGACACTCCCCATCTGGTATTGAACACAATATCACTAAACATTTATCAGTAGAACTAAAAAGACCAATGTTAAACTGTCTTAACAGTTAAAGCATCTGCAATAGGCCTAAGTAATGTTTTTTTGCAGTCCAACTTTTGGTTACTCTCAGTTCCAACTTCCTGACCTTCCCATAATTGTCAACAATGGCTTTAGTGACAAGAGCCATAGGCCAGTCATTTCTTTTTACTTGAATGTCCTTTAACAAGACCACATCGCCTTCTTTAATGTTGGGTCTGCTTTCTTGCCATTTTCTGCAGGTTTGAAGATTGGCCAGATATTCTCGTCTCCACCCCTCCCAGAACATGTTGGCAAGATGTTGCACTCTCTACCACTGCTGTCGGTAAAGATCTGCTGTCTCGAAGGATCCAGGAGGAGGAAGAGGAGTAGACATCTTCTGTGTGAGGATCATCGATGGTGTCAGCAGGAAGGGAGACTCAGGATCAGTAGAGATGGGTGCCATTGGCCTTACATTAATAATGGCGCACACTTCAGCCATGAAGGTAGACAGTACCTCATGAGTGAGGTGTGAGGAACTGATTTGTGAGAACATGGAGTCTAATATCCGTCTTGAGGTCCCAATCATCCTTTCCCATGTTCCGCCCATGTGAGAGGAGTGGGGTGGATTAAAGATCCATGTGCATCCTTCTTCACTGAGATATCTTGACACACTAGGATCACTTGTGTCATCCATAAGCATTTTCAACTCTTTGCACGCTCCTCTGATGTTGGTTCCGCAGTCAGAGCATATTTGCTTTATGAGACCATGCAAAGCAACAAAGTGGCGTAGAGCATTAATGAAAGATGAACTGTCCATTGACTCTATCAGCTCGATGTGTACAGCACGCATGCTTAAACATGTGAACATTACTGCCCACCTCTTACTGTTGGCATGGCCTCCACAGGTGCGGTGAGTGGACACATTCCAGGGGCCGAACACATCCAGGCCCACATTAGTAAAGGGTGGCTCTGTGCTGAGGCGGTCAGAAGGGAGATCAGCCATTCTTTGCTCTGCTGTTTTTCCTCTTAGCTTATTGCATGTGACACACTTACGAAGACAGCTGTTGACACATCTCTTGGCTTCAACTATCCAAAATCCCTCAGAGCGGATAGAAGCCTCAGTAAATACTTGATTCTTAACCCTCTTGTGACAGCACTTTGTGAGGAGATTGGCAATGTGGCTGCGGCCAGGGATGATGAGTGGGTGTTTTTCTGTGGTGCAAAGAGTGGCATGCTCAAGTTGACCTCCAAATCCTTAGAAGACCATCTTCAAGAACAGGGTTGAGTTTTATGAGAGGGCTATTTCTAGGAGTGTTGCCCCCTTTCTCCAGACAGGTGAAATCTGCTTTGTAGGCTTCTCTTTGTACCCATCCAATAACAACAGCCATAGCTTGCGTCAGTAAGTCAGCAGTGTGAGACTTTACACAGTAATGCCATCCCCTACAACTCATTTTCTTCTTGAAAGACTGGGTGATATGGATGAGAGAAGCCGTGGATCTAATAAGAGACTTCCAAGAGGAAAATCTCTCAAAGCAATGAGAGCCAAGAGTTATGTTTGTGCATGTGGTGACATGAGCTTGTATCTCTACATCAGACTCTGGGTGGATGAGGTCAAAGGGCGCTTCTTCTTTTACATGTGTGGACAGAGGGTGTTGTAGGAAAGCTGGACCAGTGAGATGAGCTGCAGGCACTGACCTAGTAGCTATGTCTGCTGGATTCTGCGAGGTGGGAACATAATGCCATTGCTCAGGGCAATTGAACGTCCTGATCCTTTGCACTCTGTTGCTGGCGTAAACATAGAATCTGCAGGACTCTCATTGCAGATACATTACATACATTACATTACAGTACAGGCATTTAGCAGATGCTCTTATCCAGAGCAACATACAACGAGCACACACACATGCCCAGCACCTGGGGAGCAGTTTGGGGTTAGGCCTTGCTCAAGGGCACTTCAGCCATGGATTTTTCCTGCTGGTCCAGGGAATCAAATCAGCGACCCTTTGGGCCCAAGGCTGATTCTCTAACCTTTAGGCCATGGCTGCCCTGATATATCCCAACACCACTTTACTGTTTGTATAGAATTCCAAACTGTCTATCTTAGAATCTAATTCCTGCACAATCAGCTCCGCTATGTCAACTGTGAGGACTGCTGCACACAATTCAAGCCTGGGCACAGTGTGGTTTGACTGAGGAGCTAATTTAGCTTTCCCCATAATAAAGCCAACATGACAGCCACCATTATCTGTACGCTTCAAGTAAGCTACAGCTGCTATTGCCTGTATGGATGCATCTGCAAAAATGTGAATCACCTTTCTCACGGCGTTTGAGAGAGATACTTTGGTGTATGGTCTTTGAATTTCAAGCCGTTCAAGGTTTTGCAGTGAGTCTCTCCAGGCATTCCATTCAGCCTCTTTTTCAGTGGAGAGTGGAGCATCTCAGTCGACAGTCATGCTTGTTAGTTTTCTAAGCAGGAATTTCCCTCAGATAGTAATGGGGGCTACGAGACCAAGAAGGTCAAACAGGCTATTGACAGTTGCTAGAACACCTCTGCACATGAATGGCTTATCGCTGTTGATGACACGGGACGTGAATGTGTCATTTTGGAGGTCCCAGCTCAGTCCAAGGCTATGTTGTACTGGTGGAGAATTTACCTCTAGGTCAAGGTCTTTCAGATCCTTTGCATAATCAACTGAGGGGAAAGCTTGCATGACTGCTGGGCTATTTGATGCTATCTTATGGAGCCTCAGGTTAGAGATGGTGAGCATGTCTTGTGTAGCTTTGAGCAGATTGATAGCTTCAGTGACAGAGGGCAGGGATGTGAATCCATCGTCAACTTAAAAGTCTCCCTCTAAAAAGTGTTTTGCTTCTATACCAAACTCAGGTTCTCCGTGTAGAGTGGCGTGTCTCAGACCATATATAGCAATGGCAGTTGAGGGGCTACTGCCAAATACATGAACTCTCATTTTGTACTCCACAATGTTTTTGGATGTATCATTGTCTCTGAACCACAGGAATCAGAGGAAGTTTCTGTGGTCCTCTCTGACGATAAAACTGTGGAACATTTGTTCTATATCTGCAGTGAGTGCTACTTGCTCACGTCTAAAGCACAAGACACCTAGCAGGACGTTGTTTAAGTCTGGGCCTGTCAGCAACACATCATTCAGTGACACTCCAAGATGCTGGGCACTGGAGTCAAACACGACTCTGATTTGACCAGGCTTACATGGGTGGTACACACCAAATGTGGGTAAGTACCAGCACTCTTCTTTATTGTGCAGAGGTGGAGCCAACTCAGCGTGATTGTGGTCAAAGATTTTCTGCATAAATGCCACAAAGTGTTCTTTCATTTCAGGCTTTCTGTCAAGCATGCAGCAAAGAGAGGTCAGACGACTCAGAGCTTGGTCTCTGTTATTTGGTAGACGAGGCCTTGGTGAACAAAAGGGAAGTGTAATTTATGAACATTTCTCTGTACATTAGTTGAATGAACAGTCTGTCTTCAATGGAAGGAGCTACTTTATTGTTGTCTTCTGTTCTTTCAAAGACTGTGCTACCTAATGAGCTTTCAGAGATGGGGCCCTGACTGCCAGAGAGATTAGTGCTAAAGGCAGACTGAAAATGACGGGAGGTTTAGAAACGTTCTTTAGTGTCTCTTTCAAGGAAATGTGATTAGGGCATGGGTTGAAGTGTGATATAAAAAGAGATATAAAATAGAGTTATCAGACAAACTAAACCAGCTTTCTACCATAAATGCTGGTGACAAAGGGCTGAACAAAATGTGGTCGCACGAACCACATACCTAGGCTCCACCCATGAAGGTGAGAAAGGATGCGTCTAAAAGTGACCATACTTGAAGTGACCTTTATTTGACCAGGAAGTGACAAGTATGTGTAGCTAAAACCTTGAATAATTAAGAATAACATGACAGCTGCAAAAGCAGCACATCGCTCCTCACTCTACCGCTCTCATGGTGCTGAAAGGACAACAGTGATTCAGCATTCTCATAACTCATTCTCACTCTCCTTCTTCGCTCAGGGAACCTCGCTGACACCGAGGACAACGCGGGAGAAAGCCAAGAGCCATTCACTTTCCGCCAGTGGATGCGGCTGCCTTTGCTGCCTCTGGAAGATTGCCGAAAGACCCAGACGCAGCCAGCCCCCACCTGCGACCTTGCCACTGGCCAGCTCTGGCCCTCCGGCACCTGTACAGATCTCACGCTTCACTTCCCCTGCACTTCCCCTACCCTTTTTCATTAAAAACTTAGAAGTTTGTTTCACTAATCTCTGGGTTGTGTGTCCGTGTTCACCCCGCCGCAGCAGCGAGTGCCACAATAGCCTACTTTATTATGCCATCTGTTGAATATATTGATTGATAAACAGACGTAGAATCGAGAGCCTCGTATCAAATAATATGATGGGCTATATCCTTACACCCCTAACATATATAAGTGTATATTTATTCATATACTCAGCACAGCCTTGAAACTTCCTTGTAAATTAAACTTTGTGAAGTTTTCTTCAATGTAAAGATGCAGGGATGGTAAATGAAGATAAAACAAGGAGTAAATATTCCAGGCATGTTTCTCAAGGCAATCGGAAATACGAACTGCCTGATGGTAATTAAAATCTTATGTCCCCAAGGAGCAGGCATTTAACTAATGAAAGCTGTGTTGTAATGAATGGGAGACTCTCTCATTAGCAAGTAAAGAATGCTCTCAAAAGAGTCACACACAGGGTGAAAGCAAGTCATCCAAACACTCTTCACAGAAAGACAGAGGGAAATATTGCAATAAAGCCAAGATCCTTGGCTAAACAAATTTCAAGGCCTAAAAAAGACAAACATAATTTCTGCTTTGCAGATAAGAGAAAAAAAAATAGTTCCCAATATTTTAATTAAAAAGTTTGGGAAGGACAGTGAATTTGATTTTTTTTTTTTTTAAAGCACAGTTTATTAATTTATTTTTAATTATCTATTAGAAGACAATGCTTCTACTTTTAATTACAAATACGAAGCAAAAGAAAACATTAATAGTGTTCACCCTTGATGCACATTGCCTCACTGGACTCTATTTGAAATTATGAAATTAACCTACAGTACGTTCAGAAGAAAAAAAAGACCTATAAAATATGAGCTAAGAGCGGCACTGATAAGTGTTCTTAAGCAGTGCCTGGGGCATCTAAGGGTAATGTGAGTTTTTGTTTTTGTAGACCTAAAAATCAATTTGGAATCTTAAGAAATTCATATATAAATACACAGTACTATATAACCTTTAATAGGCAGAAATACCTTTAAAAACATATACTTAAAATAAACGTAAACATTACCACAGGCTACTGAAAAAAAAAAAAAGCCATTGCACATAATAGACTCCACAGCTGACAAAGAGAAAAATATAGCAAAAGTGGAGGACGGCCAAGCCAGTTTCCTAGCAGAGTACTGTTGTTTTGTGAAAGGGGGGTGTAGGGTAGGAGGGGCTCTTTTTGTCCCCTGTTCTTTTTGTCTTTTAAATGAATATGTTCAATATTTAATCTTGAATGTATCCGAAGAAAGTGCTGTAGCCTCATTAGGCAAAAACATGCTATTCTGCACACTTTAGAGGAGAGATGAGAGGAATGGATTTGGCAGAGTTTTGCAGGACGCAAGACATCCAGTTTTCCATGTGTTTTTATTTACTTGCAGAACAATAGGCAATTTGTACAACCACTAAATCACACCAAAAGACTTCAGTTTCCCTTTTGCTAAAGAGCTTTTAAATTATATCAATATTTCTGTTTACTGTTTACATTTATTCTTGCTGTAATGTGATGCTTTTACTTATCAGAGTTGCATTGTATTGTCTAATATTTATTAAAACTGATATTTATGAAGTTTACAAGTTTTGGCGAGGTGTTCTCTTGAACGTACAAAACATCGTAATTCATGCAGTTGTGTGTCATGTCGTGATGTTTTAATAGACATGAACTCGAACTTGTCCTGGCAGTCTACAATCTAGTTGTAAAACCTGGTTTAATTCATAACCTTTTCTTCTTTTCTCTTTCCTTATGTTCTGGGATTTCAGTAACTAGAGGAATCCATTTACTGAAGTCATCATCACTGTTCAGAACACATCTTGATATTGTGCCCCACAATACAATAACAGACAGCACTCATAAATATTACTAATATCACTTTATTGGAATGAATTTTCATTTAAAATTTTATTTTATTTCTATTTTTAAAAGTCCCTTGTCTTTTGAAGCTTTAACTTCATCAACTCATCAACTCTTGTTTTCAGCATGCCACTAGAAACGTGTTTCCATTAACCTGCTTAATGTCCAATTTGAAATTGTGACCTAAAAACTAGTAATTGAAACACGTGAATCTCGAAAAACTCTCAAATTTCGCAAAAATATTTTTTATGTTCGCACAAAGTGGTTTTTCAGATGATTTGATAAAGCAATATTTCACAAAATTGAAATGGAAACACCTTTTGCACTTAAGTCACATGACATGAAATGAAGAGCAAATGGAAACGCTACTTTCTGAAATTAGAGCGCCCTGTAAGAGCTATCACGAGAGAAGAAAATCCAGCTTTAATCACATAACATCACTCAGTGGAAACACAGAACATTCACAATTGTTTTTTTTGTTGTTGTTAACTCTTTTTTTTTTTTTTAATCGCTTCTATTTTGTGCAAAACTGCAATGGAAGCCCAGCTACAGTAGTTATGTATTGTCTTGTTTCTGGCTGAGATTTGCACATGCCAAGAACACAAATACAGTAGACATACTGTATAACTAAGTAGAGTAATAGATCATATGACATGTTATGTTTTTGCTTGCAGAGGTCAGTCAAAATTAGCCTTAGGACTTAGGCCTTAGTTTTAGACCTTTCACCCCTGCAGCTTTTCTAATGCATGGCACATTCCACTCTCTCCCTTTTCATGACACATTTTAATGACATTGGAAGATTCTGGAAAAATTGGTCTTAGATGTTCAAATTTACAGGGAACAATATATTTATTTAAGCAAAAGTCTTCTCTCTCAGTGCATATTGGTGAGAGCAGTGTGTGGGAAGTGTGCTCTGAAGGACTGGAATGCTCTCACATACAAATGGTGCTGCAGAGTGACTAGAGGACTTTTTTCAGTGTGTGCTCAGTAAAGGTTCCCCTTGCAATGACCAGTGTTTGAGGCTCTAGTGAAGGACATTTGTGGAGTAGCTAATCAGCTGGATGTAGAGGAGCTTCCAGGCACATAATAAACGATGTGACTGGGCTGCTTATACTGTATGTAACAGACTCAGGAAGGTCCTGAGGCATGCGACTGAACTGTGACCTTGATCATAAAGAAGCTCCCAGCCATTATCTCTTAGAAGGAACTTATGATTTATATAAACCTAGTGCTCATGTACTCTGTCTGTCCATCTCTCTCTCTGTCTATCTTTTAGCTGTTTTCTCTTTAGCACAAACACACAGGAACATTCTGGACCTTGTGCAAAATGTAGCCTTTGTTGGTCCACTTCACTCTCACTCACTTTCTATACCGCTTATCCATTACAGGTCGTAGAGAAGCTGGAGCCAATCCCAGGCAAGAGGCAGGGTACATCCTGGACAGGCTGCCAATCCATCACAGAGAGACAGACAACCATTCACACTCACCAATTTAGAGTAGCCAGTTAACCTAACTGCATCTTTGGACTGTGCCACCCTTCACTTCTTAAAAAAACAGACATTTTAATCCAGGCTTTCTGAAGACTTCGCCACATGAGGTCTTGGGTAGTTATTTACACTATTCCCCCAGTGTACCCCTGCCCACACACATTTTCTCACACACCCTTTTGTTTTTCTGACCAATATGAACCTTTTGTAATCATTTCTATGGTCATAATGAAACTAACATCATTACTGTACAGAAATTTAGAAGATAGGATTAATGTATTTTAAAACATCTGCATTTATTTTGTATAACTTTCAACTTTAAAAACAAAGGAACATCTCAATACATAAAGTGTAAAGTACTTATAATTGGTGTTGAAGTTAAATTCCAGTGGAAAGCGTGAGACAGGAACAGATGCTGTGTTTTTTTAACTAGTCTTTGGTCCCCCGACAGTTCACATTTTTGCTACCTCCCAGTTCCCTAAAATCTGTATCCATGAAATTGGAGTTTGCTTGTCTTGTGGCATATTGGGATCTGGACGCGCGCAAAAATGTGTCTGTCTGGGATCCTTGTGGACAAGTATGGGTGGGATTTGGCTTTTGGTAGCTTGACATTACTTTTGGTAAAATTCAACAGGCCAAAGCATATTCTACATTTTACACACACACACACACACACACACACACACACACACACACACACATCACCGTATTCATTCAATAAAGAATGCTTCAGTGCAACTTATTCTTCTAAGCCATAACAGTATCAGCTTCACATGTACACCTGCACATTTATGCAATTATCCAAATCAGCCAGTCATGCGGAAGCAGCACAATGCATACAGTCGTGCAGAGACAGGTCAGGAGCTTCGGTTAATGTTCACGTCAAACATCAGAATGGGGAAAATTGAAATATCAGTGACTGTGGCGTGAATGTTGATGCCAGATGTATTGAAGAAACTGCTGATCCCCTGGGATTTTTACACGCAACAGTCTCCAGAGTTTACACTGAATAACATAACACACAATACATTACATAATACAACAAATGCATGACTGCGTAGCCAGATGATTGGTTAGAGGAGGATGTGCTCCATAAAATATTATTTTTGCTGTGTAATAAGACTGACTGGGGCTCAAAGGAGGACGTGCGCTGTTAACACTAAACCATATTCAACGCTCTTAGCTTCGATCCTGCCATTTTTCACATTGGCAATGGTAACTTTCTGTTTACTTGATGGTTTGTGAAAGAGAACAGAAAAATACAATGCTTTTAATCTGTTTAAAGTTTTGTGTCATTTGTTTGTATGGATTTTTGGATTTTGGGACGACGGATCTCCATTTCCTCTACTGGAACAGGCAGACAGCCCTGTTTTCATCCTGCAGGATCCCGATGCATACACTAAGTCTGACGCTGCCAACATTTCTGCAAAAGAAAAAAACAAAATCCCAGAATACTCCATCTACAGTTTGAATCTGTATTTATATTCATTTAAAATGCGTTGTCTGTTCAATACAAATAATGTATTCATATTCATTAAAAGTGAGGCGATGAAATGTTTCTATGTTAGTCATCACTGTTGGTAAAATTCATTATTTTAGTGAATGAAATTGTCAAATATCTTACTGCTGTTCATTCATATAATGCAAAGTTTTTTCGATGGACAGCACAGCCTGCATGGAAAAGATTTTGACCTTTTTAGTTGCTATTAAATATTTTTACTGGCATAGAAGTGAATTGAAATAACTTCCCCTTCTGCCTTTTCTTTCACTGGCTAATAGTCATTATGTGTTTCCACAATTCTCTCTTATGAAGAATGCCTGAGAATTAATCAGGAGGCCAGACCAAGGAATGAAACAGAATAAAATCGAATGCACACAGATACGTCATACTTCAGCAACAGACATGTGTTCTTACCCTGTTTTTAAAAAACCACCAGCCGCCAATGGTGATAGGAATGGGGTTAAATGTATATGGTTAGTTGTAACAAAATCTGTAGAAAGCCAAGCAGAATCCTTTCACTCAAAGGATTTAAGGAGAACTATTGCTTTATGCGCACAGTTTTCTTCAAATTTTGTGCCAAAAGAGCTGAAGGTTCAGCACCTGTATTACAAATGATCCAAGACACATGTTACAGCTGTGATTTCATTTGAGAGACAAACCAGTCACACACAGTCACTGTTTAAAATGTTGAATGGAATTTTTTTTTAAATTTTTAAATTTTAACAGGTTCTGAAATACCCACAAAAGCCACCTTTGTTTAAAACTGAACAATGATTAATTGCAAATATGAGTGTAAACTTGAACAGTGCTGTTTCAGATCCTGTTACAACACATCAGTATAGGTATTTTTTTTTTAAAAAGTTACATTATTTACCAAATAATCCTTTTGTATGCTAAGCATGCATGGTTTCATCATTCTGTTAAATTGCTATGCTGTGTTTGACTTAACTTGGAATTATGTCATTTTTACCTCCATGCATTCGAGCGACAGGGTGGGAAAAAAACACGGACACCTCCATGTTGGTCCTTTGTTAGCAACAATCTAGCCAGAATGCAAATCTAGAAAGAATGCAAATAACGAAGCAGAACTTTATACTTGATTCCGACTCACGCCAATGTGTTTCAGTTTGAGATGTCAGTCATGTTCATTCCTGTTTCACTGATTGGCAGCTGATTTTGAGGTCCCACCCCTTTGAGTCTATCACTTATCATAAGGAGAAGCTGTGTGTTGAGGTGTTTTTTTTTGTTTTTTTTCTGTGCAAAACACACCTTCCCTGTGAAGCCTGTGCATCCAAGCTGGACACAAAATGACGTGTTGAAAGTCTGTTGTCTAATGAACGTTAATCTTTCATCCCATTAAAACACTGTGTACATGAACATGTAACAAACACCAAGAGATGCACAGGCTTCAATAAGTGTGTATTAGTGCTGTGTCAGGAGCTTCAGCAGAGATTTTCATGCACTTTGAGGTAAAGAAACAGTGTGATATTGCAGTAATATATTTGATCATTGATTCATTAAAATACTGAATTACACCAAGATTGATCAATAGCATAGAAACTTTGGTAAACATTTCATTTCTGCATTTTATTTATTTATTTATTTAGGGGAAGCTGTGTAGCCTTAAACCAATCGCCTACAGCATATTTAAAAATGAAGAAGTGCTGCTTTGTTTGCTGTGGATGCAGTAAGCAGACATGATGATATGATGTCATGTTCTGAACTCGGGGTTGAGGAGATCTTCCTAACTTTCCAAGTAAGAATTCCGAGTTGAGTTGTGTTTTGTTGATTTTTCCTAGTCAGTGGTCGGAAATTTCGAGTTACCAAATGGAATGCAGCATTAGAGTTCTTTTGTCTTCTGATTCTGGGGTAATTTGTAACATTTATTGTCTTGTTTGATGATTATTTATGTGTAAACGTCTAACAGGAAAATTGCATAAATTGCATCAATTTGTAGAAGGCTAAGGTAAGATTTTCTATTAAATTTTGGTTGGTCTAGGTAGTATGGTTTTTGAAAACTAAACTAATTAAAACTGCTACAACCATCCCAGTTTCCCTTATTATCATTGTTGTGTATAATATTTATATGTATAATTAAACTGTATAATTGCTTTAACTGTATAATTAAATAATAACCTTTTTTCTGCCAATAAGTTTTTTTCTCTCTTTTCTATTTCCCAGTCCTCCAGTCCTCACAAAACCTCAACACACTCTGTTTGACTTTGAGCCACAGTCCTTGTTTTCAATGCCATTATATCACGTCATCTTCTGTTGCCCAAGCCATAGGTGCCTCAGGCATGTAATGCCTTTTAAGAGCCATCATTGAAAACTACAGGATCCATTGGTCTCCTCTGAGGCAAGCTGTTCTGGCATGGAGGCAGGTTGGTAACAGCTTGCTGGTGTAAGGTGACATTTATGGGTATGCAAAGTAATGGGAAGGGAGCAAAGGGTAAGCAAGGGAATGCTTGTGGGAGCAGAGGTAGCTCCTCAAAGCCCTGCACCTTTTGACTTTGCTTGGAGTAAAACAGATGCTAACAGCCTTAGTTATGGTGATGGTGGCACAGCATGCACTAAAACAGGCCTAATGGAGCAGTGGGGGGAGGGGTCAGTGGCAGTAGTTGTGGTGTGGTAAAAGAATGTTGGATTTATTTGATGGTTTAGTGTCCTTTCTGGAAGCTGTCCGGGTTATTTTTAATAGGAAGCTGGTGTGGGGGATCAGGATCATGAGTGATAGCTATGTAGCTCTCGCCTGTATCACAGTGGCAGAGAGGGGGATTGCTGAACTGCAGATTAGTTGGTCAGGGGAAAGAGGGAAAAGGGTGGGAGAAAAAGCAGGTAATGAAGAGCAAATTAATGGCCCAAGGGAGTCTGAAAACAACTCAAGGTGAGACCAGAATAGTTTGACGATGGGTCTTGTTTTTACTTTGAGTGAGTCAAATTTGACTTTGCTTCTCAAAGACACCTAACAAACAGTACTGACCTGGCTGAATAGCTAAAATAGAGGGATGATGAATGGAAATTACAGACAGCTAAGAAACATCTTACATTCCACACATGTGAAAATGATGATGGTCCATAGTTTTTACTTTAATCACCCATAGAGCTGACAGTCGAATATGAAGCTTATGGAACAAAGAAAGGTCAGGTTCATTAACATGGGAGCACACTATGAGCTTGCATGGCAAATGTACTATGTTTATTTATTCATTCTTTGTCTTAGTCAGCGTCACATTAGTTTAAAATGCTAACTTATTTGTAGTAACTTCAGGAATAGGCTGAAGACTGTGGTTATATAGGGCCATATTCAGAGTTGAGTTAAGCACATGCAGTGAGGATTTAATACAAAAATTGTCCTAATCTTAAGTGTAACTATTCAGAAGTAACATGAGAATTCCACACGCAGACTGAAGTTTGAGCAAAACAGAGGCATGTCTCAGTTATATGTGGTTATGACCTGGAACTTAAGAGCCGAATTATTGTGAGCTGTATATGTAGCAGATGAGCATTCAGAAAGCTTTAAACCACTGACATGTTTTCATTACAAGAAAGTGCAAAGTAACAAAAACACTGGCATTATCTTATTAATTCAACAATTTAAAAAAAAAGCAATTTAAAAACATGGTTAATTTAAGACAAATTAAGACAAATAAAAGTAATCATTCAGTTATGACAAAAGAAATGCCACTGTATAAGTGGAGGACGAGCCGTTCTGTCTGTGCAGAGCTGTAAGCCATAAACTAATGCCTCAGATGAAGGAAGATTTGGTGCTCACTTTTTATTTATATTACATATTATTAAATACTTTATTGCCATAAAAGTGAGTCAAAATACTAACCCCATTTCCAGAAAAGTTGGGATATTTTCAAAAATCGAATAGAAACAAAAATCTGTGATTTGTTAATTCACGTGAACCTTTATTTAACTGACAAAAG
>JAOTRR010000002.1:5030069-5042271 GCA_028570945.1 Gogo arcuatus
TAATATTGGATCATTTTCCTCAATAAATAAATGACCAAGTATAATATTTTTGTCTTTGTTTAACTGGGTTCTCTTTATCTACTTGTGTGAAAACCTGATGATGTTGTAGGTCATATTTATGCAGAAATATAAAAAATTCAGAAGAGTTCACAAACTTTCAAGCACCACTGTAAATCCATTCTTTTGTCTTGTCTGTTTATAAAGCCTAATGCAAAAGAATGGAAGGCAAACAAGAAATTCAATTTTTAAAAAAACATAATCAGTGGTTTGTAAAAGCTTATACTGTGAACATTTCATCCAGTAAAAATCAATATTTTGTAATGTTTCTTTCCTTCTCTCTGTTGCAAACATTGGAAGTGCTTATCAAAGCTTAAGCATATTCATGAAACTGTACAACATTCTGCACAGCACAAAAGCTTTTTTGAGGATCTATTATATCTGTAACGTGGCCTTTGTGTTTCATAATAACATATTCTTTTTTCAGACAGTGAAGAATATGTCTCTTTTTCCATCTAGCCAGTGGAGATTATAGGAATAATTGTTCTTTAGACGGCACTCAACGTCCTAGAATAAAACACACATATGCCTCCAAGTGTGAATGTTGACATTTGGATGGCGAGGAGCCACTCAGGGTCATTGTTTAGTAACAATATTCAAGTGCACCCTCAGGGTGTTTTTTTTTCCCTCTCCATGGTGAACTGAACCATTTTCCACGAAGGCCATTTGGCCATATAATGATGCCTTCAGTGCACTTTCTACCTCTAATAACTTTTTATGCTCTTGAAGTCTCTGCTACACCCATTTTGTGTCTGAGAGCTGGATAATTTCCAATGAGAAAATTTGAGTAATGTTTGATGAAGACAAGATCAGTGCCATACACAATAGCATGGTACAGTCTGGTATGTCTCAAGTTTGACATTGCTAATACTCAATGAATTCCTAAAATGAGATTCAGGGTATGCAATTGAAATAATGAAGTTTTAGATTTACTATTGAAGAAGTGTTTACTAAGACGCATTTATCCATCAGAGCATTTTATTCACACCGGGTTACAGTACCAACCTAGGTTTTGCTGTTTTATTTTATTTTATTTGTTTGTTTATTTATTAAACTTTGACTTATTATATGCTGTGATTTGATGTCTACATGTCTTTATAAGCAACATTTATGATTTATTATGAAGGAAATGGCCATACACAGTGACTGAACTAATAGCTAGTGAGAACATTCTTGCCTACATAACAAACACAAAATCAAATGTGTTTATTATCTGTTAGGCATGCCCATTATACTTATTATTAAAACATTAATTATTCTAAATCTACATAATACATAATACAAAATGTACTGTATAGATTTGTGTACTGTGTATAGATTTAAGTACTCATCAAGAATAAACCACACAAAACAGCAACACAACTCTTCACCTACTGTACAAAGTATAGCCAAATAACACAGTGAGGTTGGTAAAAACTTGCTATAATGACTTTGCAACAGCAAAAAATGCATTTTTGTTTATGTTTTGTTTTCTGAAAAGCTGTCAAGGAGGGGTACTGAGAAGAGAATTGTCAGAGAAGGTGAACAATGGCAGCAATGAGAGCTCTTCAGAAAATGGTGAGAAAGAGTTGGCTGCACTGGTGAGCATGAGTGGACAGATGTGCTCTAATGTGTTTGGCTGCTGCTCAACACACAGCAACACCCAGAGAGGAGCTCAAACAAAGATAAAGATGTGCTAGTTCTTCTGTAAGCATCATTCAGAGACTCTAATAACCTGCAACAAAAGAATGACTTGAGTACATTATAAAGCTTTGGACATGGAAGTGCTATTAAATATTCCAGTACTGTGCATGCACTTAGTTGTATGTCCCTCTTTGTCATGTAGATAAGACTGATTTGCTCAAATGCATTTATTCCCTAACCATCCCCTACCCGTCATAAAAAAATTCTTTGTCAAAAACAACAGCACTTGCACCAAAAAAAAATCTCCTTACATTTTCATGACTTACAGTGTAGTCCACTGTAACTTACGACACATCAAACACAAATATCCCCAGCATCCACTGCACTTTTTGTTTGTTAACATGGTGTAATTTGCATTCCGAATGCTTTTTGACGTGCTGAAGACTTAGTCCATTCACTTAGGCCGATAGAAAAAGAAAATGCCACTTTGCTTCACACATTAGCTGCTTACATAGAAAGAAAGCTAATGTATCATCTAATTGGGTGAGCCACTGCATCTGATTCCTCTCAATCAGACTATTAGTTGGGTAATTACCCATCTGCCTCGGTTGGAAAATGGCAAGGCAAACACCAAGCTAATAACATTCTCAAGGGCTCTCCAGAGCCAACAAGATGATGTTGATGTTGGGTAATGCAGTCTCAAACTATTTCAGCACCATGGTGAAAACATTAACCAGACTCTGTTTGCCAACTTCCTAAAATTGGGTCTATTCAATTATTTACTTAAATACAGATTGTTCCATTTCCCATCCATCTATCCATCCTTCTTTTTTTTTGCTTTATTCTCCTCCATGTAATACATGTCTGTGATAAAATAAGGACCTTACATAGAAAGGTAAAGGAGCTTATCAGCACAGGAAAGTCTTCAGGGGTGAGGAATTTAAGTGCTCCCATTTCTTGGTAAAACGATAAGCTGCGAAAGAATAGAGAGAGAGAGAGAGAGAGAGAAGAGTGAGGCTAGTTAGGGAATGACAGCTATGATAGCTTTATTGCAGCTATAATGTAAGCGAGAACAGGAACTAACTTGTGTAACTTCTTGGATTTTCCACAACAATAAATCTAACTACCCAACCGTTCAAATGTGTGTCATGCCGCATCACCCCTCCACAAAAGAATTAAATCAACATTTGGTAGTCATTCAAGATTCACAAGTTCAAGAGTTTTATTTGTTTAGTGGTTTTAGCATTGTCACAAAACAGAAATTGCATGTAGATTTAGAATCCTAAGGAGCAGAGGTGACAATGGCAAGGGAAAACTCCCTGAGACAACATGAGGAAGAAATGTGGAGAGGAACCAGACTCAAAAGGGAACAAATCCTTCTGGTACAGAACCAACAAATGGTACAGGAGGTTTTTACTTTCATGTGATGCATGCTTAAGCATGTATCATATCATAGCCTTTGTTTGTTCCAAAAACTACTCATATGGGCTCACTCACAATTAGCCTCATTGAGAGTAACTCATTTGACAGAAGGCAGAATGTTGGAGCAGATGAATATCAAGAGAGTACGCATGTCTAGCAGAATGGCATCTGTCTCAAGAGGCCGTGTTCCAGATTCGGCAAGTTCGGCAAGATGCAGATAGACCTCTTTTCCAATGTCATTTGTGCTCATTGTCATGTATGGTTTTCACTGACAAAGCAGCCTGCTAGGTCAAGATGCATTGTCCCAGGACTGACCTAACATTGATTCTTCTAATATTACACACAATACGAGGGTCGGGCCATAGAGTTCTGCTTGTGGCTCCAAAATGACCTGTGAGACTCTGGTTTCCTCTGCTAAATTCAATCATGGACAAGTGAAACAATCTGGCACCCTTGGCCTGGAATATCAGTGCCTATTGGTATGGCCTCTCAGATGGAGGTGCAGCCCATAGATTGTGATCCAGCCATGCCAGTAAATGCGAGAAACCCTAGTACACAGGCCTTGTATGCTGTCATATGGAAACTGTTCACAAATGGTGTGAACTTCATTTGTGTTACTGTGTGGCAGAATGTAAATAGCAGCTATTGTTTCACATGACAGCACGAGATATGGCATTTCACTAGGCACTCATAAACTTGTTACACCAAGGGACCAGCCAGGGATCTCACACTTTTGTTAGTCACTAGCATCCTCCACTTATGAGCCCATGCAGGATGTTGAAATGAAATTGATTTCTTGCCATGTCGCTCAGAACCAAGGGGGCAGGGGAGCTGTCTGAGTCTTTCTGTTATAACAGATGAACACCTGACCTTTCCTTCATCTTCAGGCTACTTTCAGTGTTAAGTAATTTTAGTATCAAGGAATTTTCAAAGCATTGCTGAGATATTTATGAATGACTAATTTGTTGAAGCATAAAAATTAAATTTAGAATTGTCTTAGTCATACTATAATTTTGATAGTGTTCACTTGAAATTAGTTATAATCCTTTAATATTTATTTTAAGCCTGTTTTTTGCACAGATTTATTTAGTTTATGTTGTAGTTGGTGCCTACTGTGCAACATCTTTAAAAATAAATAGTCAAAAGTCAAAACTGTGGATTTGTCATTGTGGACCCCCAAAGTGACTGTGTGGTCTGCTCACATGACAGTCCCAGGCTGAAATCAATCCCACTCTGGCCCTAATGGGCTCATAAGATTAAAGTTCCAGACTAGACTCTTGAGGAAAGGTGCCTTGCTTCCTTCTGAAAGGATCTGACAAGTTCATGAATGCCTAATGAGACACCAGCCTATAGTGCTGTGGGGCACAGCAATGGCTGCTACATACAGTCCCAGTCAAAAGTTTGGCCACACCAAACTTTTTCTTTATTTTGACTATTTTCTATATTGTAGAACAATACTGAAGACATCAAAACTATGAAATAGCATAAGGAACATATATGGAAACATGTGGTAAACAAAAAAGTGTTGAAAAAAGTTTCATATTTTAGATTCTTCAAACTCGCCACCATTTACCTTGATGAGCCTCAATTTACTTATCCCAGTTCTGCCCATCATCTTGAACGAACTTATGAATCATGTTCTTAATCATTTGATTAAACTGTTCGACCAGCCCATCTGTCTGCGGATGGTAAACACTGGTACAAATTGATTTAATTGCTAATAATTTGTACAGTTTGTGAAGAGTGCCTTGAACATTGTGCCCTGGTCCTTCAGGATCTCTTCCAATATTCTGACCCATGAGATAACATGGAAGAGTGTCTCCGCTAAACAGCATGATGATATGTTGTGCAGAGGCACGGCTTCTGGATACCATGTTGCATAGTCCACTAACACTAATACAAGTGATGACTGCACGAGGGCAAGTCTAATGGCCCAACGAGGTCCATATGAATTCTTTCAAAGAGGACCTCAGTTAGTGGGAGAGGGCACTCCCTTGAATACATGCAGTAGGTTCCCGATCGGGGGAGGCCTGAGGCGCATCAGGAATCTGGATCAGTATTTCTGTTTCCTTGAGGGAATGCTGATCCTGGAACTGCCCAGCATTCCCTCTGTGCCTGCAAACCTGCTTGGAATTTGCTCCATTCCTGGTGGGCATGGATGTTTCTACCTGTGTAGAGGGAGAGGGAGTTAGTGGAGGCATTGGAATGACAGGAGAAAGGGGTGAGGGAAAATGGGGAGGAACCCGGGTTCTGGAAACTGGTTTTGGGGGAATTGGCCCCTGTTTCTGTGAAGCAGGGGCTGGCAGAGGGTGGGAAGATGCAAAGGAAGGTAGAGAGAGAGAGAGAGAGAGAGAGAGAGAGAGAGAGAGAGAGAAGGAATGGGTGGCTGCTCCCAGAAACACCATAACATGGTCTTCTGCCAGCCGAATCCTTCTAGTGATGCCAGATGGTGGCACTGGACTCACTACACCATCCCTTCTGGCAGCCAAGCAACGATCTGCTCTAGCACCACTTGTTCGTTTCTGTCATCGGCGTTGAACTCCTTTGCCAGAAGCCACCTACAACAGGCATCCCAGAGTTGTTGGGCAAAAGCCAAGCTTGCTGAATGTCAGTGAGTGGAAGCGTTGGTGGTGCTGTTTAGGGGTGTGGCTGACCCATTGCAAAATAGCCTAGTTCATGGTCCGGATACTCCAGCAGGTTTGTGACTGGGAGCTGTTGGGCTGTGAGCTAGGTTTCCCACAACAGTAGTGGCAATAAGTGAACTGCCCACTGTGAGTTTGTCCAGTCGCATGTTTCTGCAGCAGGTCAAAGAGCTGAACAAAAGATTCAGAGTCACCCCATGCCCATCTTGGTGAGCATGATGTGGGGGAGGCCCGTGGCAGCCAGTGGGGCTGCTGCTGGAGTACCCAGTGACTGGACCAGGCTCCAGAGCACCTGCCGATCCTCTGCCTGGGCCTGGAGAAGAGCCTGGATGCACTGCTTCTGCTCTATGCACAGCTCAACGAGGGCTTGATTTTGGGTTTGGTGGATGCTGGCAAAGGGTGATGACTACATGATGGTGCTTCTTCATCAATTCCTGGGTTTCGGCACCAGTGTAACACCCTTGTGGTTCATGGGAAATGAGGAGATGGGAGGCAGGCTTGCAACAACTCAAAGATGTGTTTAATTTATTTTCAGCGATTTTATTAAGCTCAGCACATACTCACACACACACACACACAAACACACACACACACACACACACACACACACACACACACACAGCTCTGTGCTACTCAGCTCTCTCTCTCTGGTTACCAGCTCTGCAAGCACACAAAGGACACAAATAAACTGCCAGTTATTAGACACGGGTGAAAATCAACATGCATTACCTGCTGGTTCGACCTGCCTCCTATCCATCCACAGCTGATGCTCAACCATGCCCCCACTGCCACACATCGCATTTTGCATGTGAATTGGCTCTCAACCTATGTTGAGAACTCTGGTGAAGGGGACAGGTTCTCACTTCACCTCTAGGTCTACAGCTTTAACATCATTGATTTTAGCTGAGCCATATCTGACACTAAGTCAACAACACACATCAAAAGAGACTCTGAACTTTTCAACTTTGGAATCTGCTTATCATCATTATGGCTAGCAGACTATTTAGGCTATAGCTTGTGGGTTAGATTTGACTCAAAATTTGGCTCTAAATCTGACAGTTTATGGCATTGACTTAAGTGCACATTCTGCACAATTGTGAGAATCAATTGTTACTCTGAAATTATCAATGAACTGATGCCCATCATTCCAGAAAGCTCAGGCATTGACCACAATAACATGTATCCTGCATTACAGCTCATTAGTCACTTGGAGCTGAGGATATGTATATAGTGGAAACCAGCAATTTAACATTTCACCACTAAGAGTGCTGTTCCAAGAGAAACCCACCCCGAAAACATACGAATGGATACCATAAGCCAATTCTTCATATATTTTTTCAGATAGCAGAGCATGTGGAAACTGAATTAATCACTGAGTGAAAGCAGAGAAAAATACACAAAAAAGGTTCAGCAAAAAGAAAATGTCTCGGGCTTGGCTCAAATCTCAGTGTACTGCCAGTGATCCAATGCACGAGGCAAGAAAAATAAAGGAACAGGTAGCTGTTGATGAGGGTATTTTGAGCAAAATATTGTCCTATAGTCACCATGTGACTTTGCAGCATGCACATTTGTACAAGAAGGTATCCAGGTGTTAGAAGGAATGTGAAATAGAACTACATTCTTCATATATTAAAAGTAGACCTATATTTGTAAGCTGTGCTATATGACAAAGGAGTTAACTTTTAATATGCTAATTTTTTGTACACTCATAGGGAATTTGAATAATTTAAGTGTATTCTATTAATAGGATCATACATATTGTTTAACAGTGATTTGTAATGAAACCATAAAACAATAATTTCAATAATTTTACCTGATCAACATTGAAATGTAATAAGTTCTAATTGGGCATTTTTTACTACCTGTTACAATCTGTGGTTGCTGAGGTGAATATCATCACAGAGGTCACCCAAAACTAAAGAAACTCTTGGAACCCACTCTGTTGAACAAACATACTCTATTGCTAGACAAGTCTAAGTCAATTGTGCCTTGGTGAAGCATATTTTAATCAGGAACACTCCAGGCAACAACACTCCAGGCTACCTGAAGGCCATATAAATTATAATTATTACACATGCCAAGAGGGCACTTATGCAGTTTATCTATGCATGCAGCTCACCCAGTGGAATGTTTCTTGTTAAAAGAATTTAGTCAGGGATGGACTGTAAATAGACTAACAGTGGAATATCAAAATATATAAAACAAAAAAAATCAAAAAGATTAGTAATGCATGCACACACTTTTGTATTTGCAAATGATTTCTCACTGTTGCACATAAAGGGGCATATTCAGAGTCAACATAAGTACAACATTAAGCCAATATTTATGCACAGAAAGTTTGGTAGGAACCCAAAAAAGTTGACCCAAGAAGTTTATTCCCTCTTGGACAGATGAGCAATCCAAAAAGTAGACCCCATTGTTCAATCACCATCACACACTATTTACACAGACTCTCAACCATTGCGAAGTAATGCTCAGTGTATTCCTGACTTACCAGGCCTTTTTTTTTTACATGTTTTGCTATTCTGGTTTCTGATCATGTTCTGCTTCCTGGCTTCTCAATTTTTGGATTTTGTCACTTTTATGAGGTTTGCTGATTGCCTAAATTTCTACCTGTTTTCTGAATTTGATATTGTCTCTCATTTAATATTTATGAATTGTTTGCCAGTCTTTTCAAATAAACATCACCTACAACTGCAACTGTTTCCACCACCTGACAGATTACTTCGCTAATAACATGGATTTAGCAGGTGAGCAGGATTGGAGAAACACTTTAGCAGCATAAGGCAGTCTAGTTGGGGAGCATCAACAGCACCTGGCCCTGTTAGACAAGAGCCTGTTAAACTCACACAGCTCACGAACTTGCTCTTACCAACTTTCACAGCATAATGGGCTCCCACAATTTCGGCTCTTTCCTTCATTCCCCATCCTGACAAGTATTCAGGAGAGTCAGCTCAGTGCGAGGGATTCATGCTGTAATACTCTCTCTATTTTTCCATCCATGAGGGTGTCTCTGGATGACAGAAAAATGGCTAGTTTAACTGCTTAGTTATGGTTTAGTTTAACCTGCTCATGAGCAAGGTGCTAAGCTGAGCCATGGGAGTCTGGTCCCAGGGAGCAGGACTGGCAAAATGCTGTAACAGAACAAGGGCATCTAGTTTGGGAGTATCAACAGCACCTGGCCCTGTTACACTCCAAACACAAAAAAAACACCAACATGCTCCCACCAGCTTTTATGGCACAATAGACTCCTGCCATTTCAACTCCTTCCCTCATTCCAGGTCCAGACAAGTATTCATGAGAGCCAGCTCAACACAAGGATTTCATGTTGCAATGCTCTCTCTATTTTTCTGACCATGAGGGCATCTCTGAATGACATAAAATCTCCCAATTTATCAATCTCTCATGAGCAAGATGCTAACCTGGGCCATGGGACTCTGGTCCCAGGGAGGGAAGCATATCTCACCCTACCACCATTTCATAGAACCTTTCCAGCAGGTCTTTGATCTCTGTCCATAAGCGAAGGAAATTGGAAAGCAGTACTCTTGCTGCAGGGAGTGGATGGAATGAGTCTGCAGTCAAGGCTGCATATTACAGGGGTTTAAACATAGAGATCATCACTGAACATGCCTGACAAGATGACCAAGTGTCACTGGTCTCATTGATTGAGCTCAATATCTACTTAGACCACCTCTTGCACAATAGCCAAAAACCTAAGGCAGGATGGAATTCTCAGCCCGAGACCCATAGCCCTGAACATGGGCCAAGTGGGCCAAGCTGAGTGACAAAGAATGTGAATGGCATGGAAAAGTGAGGCCGTTTTACTACTGTGGCAAGCCGAACCACCATATAGCAGCATAGTGTCCCCTTTGTGCTGTCTCCACAGAACCACGCACCTCAGTTGAGTGAGCCACTAGCTTGCTCTTCAATGGTGAGTCCTTCTAGTTTCTTTTTAAAATCTTTTCAGCCATTCACTCTAAGTGCTCTGATAAAACACTTAGGAGGTCTCTCTGACCTTTCATCAATAATTGATACTGAAGCAGCTGGAATTTCATCAACCAACCCTTCACTGAGAAGCTCAATTCCCTCACTCACTCACTGCAGCACCCCTTGTACATTCAGGTCTTGGATGTTGGACCCATTGGAAATGGAACTGTTACTGTATGCACAAATCCCTCATGCTACAGGTCAGCTCCATACATCAAGAAGACATCACCTTCCTCATCACAGTAACTACGAAACATCCCATCATTCTTAGATTCCCCTGGATGCACCTCCATAACCCTCTGATTTCATGGCAGGAAAGGAAATCACCCGTTGGTCCTCACGTTCTTTCATTCACTGTCTCCATGTTTCCTGTCTCCTAGCTGCCTCAATCTCTGTGAAGAGTCCTGAACCCAGTTCACAGGTATGTATCCCATTTGAATACCTACAGTTCAAGGGGGTGTTCCACAAAAACAAAGCCATCGGCCTGCCACCTCACCAAAGAAGTTCTTGCTAGCCTCCTCCAAAACCAGCTGTATGTCACTGGTAAGAAATGTCAGTTTCACATGTACAAGATTTCATTCCTAGAATACATCATCAGCCCCAAGTTAGTAACTATGAATCAAAGCAAAGTGTCCACAGTCACAAATTGGCTGGTGCATAGTATTCTCAAAGAACAACAGAGGTTTCTCAGCTTTGCTAACATTTACAGGAGATTCAGTCGGGGTTTCATCTCCATTGCAGCCCCCACCTCACATCTCAACTGAAGAAGGGACCTAAACATCTGAGCTGGAACTCGGCTGCTGAAGAGGCTTTTAGGCAGCTAAAAAAGGCTTTCGACCACAGCCCTCATCCTAAAACATCCAGACCCCTCTAAGCTTTTCATTAGAGAGATGAATGCACTGGGCGCTGTCTTGTCACAGTGGTTTGGAGAAAAGTTTGAGCTCCACCCTGTTACATTCTTCTCTAAGAAACATTCACCTTCCAAGAGGAACTACAACATCAGCAACTGAGAGTTACTGGCTGTGAAACTGGGGTTGGAGATGTGGCATCAGTGGTTGAAAGGGACAGTAACACCCCTTTGTAATCTTCACAGATCACAAAAAATAGAGTTACTTAAGACAGACAAACAACTGAACTCTCACCAGGTATGTTGGGCACTTTTCTTTGCACATTTTTAGTTCACATTGTCATATCGGCCAGCACTAAAGCTGACTCCTTATCATATATGTATCCAACACCAACAAAGAACGCAGTGAAGAGTTCATTCTAGCACTAACCTGCTTTGTGGGTGTAATCACTTGGGAGATTGACCGGGAGATTGCACGTAGCCCTGCACAACAAGTACTTTCATCCTGTCCTACAGGGAAGAATTTTTTTGCTGTACTTACCACATCACTACAGATTAGCTCTTTCATTTCATGTGTCTCGCCTAAAGCCCATCACACCAGGACCACTGGTGTGCCTGCAACAACTCCACCTGCACCCCTAGACTTTGAGGGGCAACCTTCGTACATTATCAAGACCATGCTCGACTCACAATTTATAGAAGGTAAACTGGAATATCTCATTGAGTTGGAGGGCTACAGCCCCATGGAGAGGTGTTGGATTCTGGCACATGACATTCTCAACCCCCTCCTCTCTCAAGAATTCCATGCCAAGCACCCTGAATGTCCAGGTCCTCTTCCCAGAGGTAGGCCTCAGAAGAATTCTACTCCCATAGTGAACTGTTCGAGAGGGGGTTCTGTCATATCGGTGCTGGAATCAGCTCTGAACTCTATTTCTCAGAACAACCTTCAGCCTACAAACATAGCAGACTATGATTCCTCACTCACCCTCAGTGTCATGTTCACAGTCACCAGATTACTAATCATGCACATCTGGTTTCAATAACTATCACACCCTACATATATAGACTTTGGATTCTCAATCATTGCAAAGTAATTCTCACTGTATATGAGTTTTTATATTCTGATTTTTGATTGTGATCTGCTTCCTGGTTTCTCAATTTTTGGATTTTTGTCTCATTTATGTGATTTTCTGAATGAACCACCTGAATTTCTGCCTGTTTTCTGACCTTGATATTGTCTCATGCTTCAGATTGTTTGCCAGTCTTTTTAAATAAACATCACTTACTATACTGGGATATATTGGGTTATAGTCAACATATTTTCTTGTTTTAAAAAAAAAAGGATAGAGGCTCCCATCCTTTATTAGATCTGAGAGGACTGAATTGGTTGCTGAAAGTTGTTCCCCCCTTCATTAACACTAAGGAATAACGTGGAAGTTATACTGACCAATGAACATAGGACAAATGAACTTTTTCAAAATACTAGTGCATCTCAAACAATTAGAATATCATGAAAACGTTCAGTTATTTAAGAAAGTGAAACTTTAACATATTCTAGACTCATTACACGTAAACTAAAATGTTTCAAGTATTTTTCTATTTTAATTTTGATAATTATGGCCTA